>JARHVA010004543.1:940000-997500 GCA_037957365.1 Torreya grandis | reverse complement strand
ACTTGAATTTTCCATCACTGATCAAGTCTATAGTAGTGGTTTGAGAAATGTTGTCTAATAGACTCACCAAAAGTTTCTCCATTTTGGTTACCAGGTCCTTGTTTTCCTTCTGAAGTTATTGACATTGTTGCACCAAGTGATCAAATCTTCTTACTTATCTATCAAAACTATCATGAGGATATTTAAATGTCTAATCTTGATGGTCTTGAAGTCTAGGGCCTATTTTATCTTATGCACCTTGATGAGTTATATCATCTGAGATTGACAATCCTACCAGTGAATGATTAAGGCTTGTGCCATCTAAGATTAATTATTTAAAGCACTTAATCTAAGCTTAATGTTATTTAAATTATAAAATGTATCTGTCAAATATTTATTTAGCACTTGTAATATGTCTTTATGAATTGAGAGTAGGAATTGAGCCTCCAAATCCTACTTCTCCTTTTCCAAGTTGAGGATCATTTTCTTCATTCCTTAGATTTTGGCCAAGGTCATTGTTGATTGTGCCACCACTAAAATAGCCAAATCTTCTTGATGGATTGGATGTTCTCTTGCTACTTATCTTTGAATGAGTTAAGCCCAAAAAAGGTTCCACCTTTTGAAAGGTGAAATCCTTAGTGCCAATGGTGGCCTTCTTTGTCACTATTCTCTCAAAACTTGATTTGTCTGGATTGAATTAGAACTTTGTGTTAGACTCCTTGAATTTTGGCTACTCAAAAACTTATACATTTGAACTCTTAGAGGCCCCCAGGGTGTAAATCCCCTATCTTTCTCTATTATGAAGTATTTAGATCCTTCTCTTTGCTTGTCTATTTACAATATCCTAGATCCATGGCTTGACATTATCCTGCACATCTATGCCAACTTGGATTAAGGCCCATGATGGAGAGAGAGATGGTATTTTTTGTAATTTCACATAAACAAACTAGTTAAGAATGGTTGGTCCATAAATAGGGTTCTCATCACTAAAGAGGTTCACTTCACTAGTAGGGTGAGTGAAGGTTAACCTAGGCTTCTTTTTAGGTGTCAGGGGCACCAAGGCAAATTCTAATTATCTCTTTCCTCCATCCAATAGGATCAAATCCTTGCTTATTTCATCATAGGGATCCTCCTCCCTATCAAAACCATAAGATGCTACAATGTCAACAAGGGCACTCTCCACTATTTCTCCTACCTCTAGGGTAATCATGCTAAATGATTTCCAATAGAGAAGGAGTCCTCTATGGGGATGTGTGGGGTCAAGGACCTTCACCAAGTATATGCTCTATCCTTAGCTCCTTAGCTATAACTTTACCATTTCCTTTTATATCTTTAGGTTTCCCAACCTAGGATTGCTTTATCAATTCTACTCATTGAGGCTTATAAGATTGTCCTCTAATAGGTGGTTCTTAATGAGAAGTCCCAGATGGTCATGGTAAAAAGGGATAATTTAAGGGATGAAATTACCATCTCTCTTCGAAGGGTTTATTATCTCTAACAAACATATGCTCCAACTAGATATTGTAGCCTTTGGTGGAGGGGGAACCAAAGTATTTATTTAATAAGGTCATATCTATCCTAAATCCCTCCATGAATTAGATAATAGGAATCCCACCATTAGGGGACCTAAAAACATTGGAGACTTAGATTAACCAAGGTGTGAGGACTGAATTTAGGTCTTGGGTGTTTGTCCATTCTCTCAAGGATGGGAGATCAATATGAGGTAAGGGAGCTTATAATAAGTTTAAAAGGCCATAGGGGCTATGCATGAAACATTTTTAGTGCTTCCATCTTGAATGATCCATTCTTTATCTATTCTATAATCAATGAAAATGGGAGCAAGGAGGTCAATACAATGCATTACCTCTAGTTTGGTTATAGCATGGTGGAGGCTTGCTAACTAAATTGAGACTAGGTCATTGTATCTCTGATGCATAGAGGCATTCCTCTTTTCCTCTTGGGAAATTGGTTGAAATTCATTCACAAAGAAGAATAACTTAGACTAGTTCCTAATTGCATGCCTATTTAGGGATGTCAGGTTCAACTCTATGTCTTTGAATATCCTTCCCTCACTATTTGAAGTTAGATAAAGTTATACTTAAATATTTATCTATTGGTTTCCCATCACCATTTATGACACCAAATTATATTTACAAGATCACCAAAGGTTTCACTAAGGTACTTCCTTCAAGGTTTAGTTGTGTTATTCTAATTGTTTTATGACCAATTGAGCCAATTTGGATCTTCTTTATAGAGGGATTAGGGTTTTTGAGATTTAATGGTGTAAATATCTAGTTTATTAATCTTATACATGCCTTATATTTTATGGGATCTTATTCTCATGCCCTCTAATCTTTTGATATTAGGATATCTTTGATTTTGATTCTCCATGCTTACATGGAGATTATGTGGTGTGGCTCTATGCCTTTCACAAAAATTTTCATAAATACTAGTTGGAGACTAGCCATTGGCTTTCAAAAGCTTTATCTATTTTGCTCTAATAATCCAAAATCCAAGCTCTTGTGTTATTATTGGTCCCTTGAGCTTTAAGTTTGACCATGTTACTTATTCTTGCTAGTTGTTATCCCAACCATGTTTTAGCCATATGTTGAGATTGCAGGGCCTTTAAAAAGACTTTAGGCTTAATGCAATGCTAGATAAAATCCAGTGGGTGAATGATTACCATTTATTTTTACAAATTCCAAGTCATTTAGTTGATCACCTTTATTAAGTGGGTCCCATTAGATTTTCATCCTTTGACTAGAAAGCAACCATGCATCCTCCTCGTAGGGATCTATGTAATTATATCAATTACTTTAGCCATGGGTAGGTCACGTGTCAAGATCATGAAGCATTTGAAAATTAATTAGGCCCAACACACCATTGGATCGAATCTAGTGGGTGAGTGATCATTGTTGGATCCCTCAAGATGCACACCTTTTAATCAATTTCATGACTATATAAACTTATACTTAAAATAATGTTCTTAATGTCCTTTTATGTTAAGAAACACAAATTAACCTAGGTTAAGGCCTTTTATGCTAAGTCTTTCTACATAAAAATGTTAGGAATTCCTTTGAAAATGTCTTTAGAAATGCCCCCTTTATTTAGGCTTTGTAAAGTTGTCTAGGTTAAATTTGGAAGGCTTGGTAATGCCAACTATGTCCTTGTGGAAGTTAAATGATGGGAATGAGCTTGTCAAATTTAAGACAATAAAATTATTTTGGTCCAATGATTAAGTGTCATGCATCAAGCTCTCTAGAATTCCTATGGATTTGGGGTCAATGCACACCATCAGATTAAGGCCCTCAAGGTAGTGATGATTGTCGGATCATAATCAGAGTGTTTGATATCTATTGGTCTCCATTTCAATGTTAGCTTTAGTTCATGCCATTAGATAAAAATCTCTAATTGAATGTAAGGCATCAAATCTACAAAAGTGAATGAGCTTTAACTTAAGGCCTGATATGTATAAAGGTTTAGACTAAGGTTTTAAATTATGTTCATGCTTGCAAACACCAAGATATTTAAACCTTAATAAAAACCTAGTTAATCCAAAAGGGCTCTCAAGTTTTAAAGGGGAAAATAAGAGGTCCAAGTCTTGATTTTATATTAATGTTTGGTCATGTTAAGAAACATAATCAAATATTAATATAAATTTAGACTTAGGGTTTTTATAACCAAAAGGAAATATAATTTCTCACTAAACTTTTCCTGTGGACATTTAAATTAAAACCCCTAGGGTTTACTGCTTAGGAACCCTAGATTTCTCCATAAAACCTGCAACTAATCACCTCAAAGACAATAATTAGAAACATTAGTCAATAAAACATAATCATAACTAGATACATTGAGGCTCATATTTTTTTAATTGAATTTCCTTTAAATTTCAAGAGAGAATAACCCTTTCACATTCAATCTAGAACACAGATGTTTTGAAACATTCACAAGGGTCCCTTTTCAAAAAAATTATAAAAATGGGGGTATGTTGGTCTCAACACACCCTTTGTGCTCTCTCATCACTATAATCTATATCATTGGTGTAACTGAGGTGGTCACCAATCCTTATGTTATGGTATTAGTTATGGTACCTATGGCACTCTTGCATCTATATCCATGTCCTCTCTAGCCATTGGCCATCATGCTCAACCTATACATGATATTTCATGATGTACTTTGATCTCCAATCTAGACATTAGTGGTCCCTTTCCTCCTCTTCCCCTTGGCTCTCTCATATGCCTAGCCCAAAATATGGGTACCACTATAGGAGCTACTAGGTGAGGGAGTCTAAAATATTCTAGTATGCATGCCACTTGATGTAACTCTACCCACCACGGGTAGTGGCCCATGATGTATGCTTGTGCCAAATTTGGTGATACCCTCCTCTAACTCAACCAAACTATCATAATGTGTGCATAAGGATGCCACATAATCTCTAATCATGTGACCATCTATAACATTATCATGTAGGGAATGGACTATGCCACCTGATCTTGTCTTCATCTTAGTACTTGAGGTAACTAATCATTGACCACATAAGGAAACCTAACAAGTTGGTACATAGGAGCCTATTTAACATGTATATAACTCAGATTCTAGATATCTAGAAGGTATTGATAGTATTTTTGACATCATAGGTGTTATGTCACAAGTTCAATGTAAATATACCATTATATGTGATAGCTTTATACCAGTCTATTTTGGAGTAAGGGGAACTATATAATCTAGGTTCTATCATATGGGTTTATCTCATGCATGATTTGTATGGTATGTTGTCTATAGGTTAGAATGCCATGGTGCCAATGATTTTATTTATTGCATGGATATAAGAGTTGTTTTTGATGTTCTAACTAGGTGGGTTATCCCATGTGGTTGATGATCGATTACCTTAAGTACATAGATGGAGGTAGGATTAGGTAGCATGGGCCATTACCCACATTCTAGTGTTATATATAGTCATATGATTAGATATGATGTGTTATTTATATGGGCACATCTTGATAGTATGGCCTAGTTGGAGGATAGTGGTACTAGCATTGGTATGAGCATAGATTATAGGCCACTACACCTAGTGGATAGAGATACATCTAGTGGCACATGTATCAGGATAATTATGACTCCCTCACCTAAAGACTATAATAGCGATGCCCACATTTTGGCCTGGACATGCGAGAGAGCTAAGGAGGAGAGGAGTGGGACCACCAGTTGCTAGACTAGAGAGAAGAACATGGTATGAAATACCATGGATGGGTTGAGTATGACTACTAGTAGCTAGAGAGGAGATGGATGTGGTTGTAAAAGTACCATTGGTACCACAACTAATACCATAGGAGGAGGTGTAGATACCACCTTAGTCACACCACTGATGGAGACCCCAACAATAAGAGAACATATAAGATGGGCATCCTAGATGAACCATCAGTTACACTAGGATAAAACTAGTTGATAGAGGCACCACTCATGTGAGGCTTGAGATTGGCATGGGTGGTGACCCTAGGGTTTGCATTGATTTGGAATCATCCCATGGATGAGGTACTCAGAGGATGAGATGATGGAGAGACCATGATAAATTATCATGTAGATGGGGAGATGGTGATAGGTGACATTTTGAGAGGTAATAAATGGTTATAATTTTCTTAAGTTGTATGAGATAGACTATATATATATATATATATATATATATATATATATATATATATATATATATCTGTGTGTGTGTGTGTGTGTGTGTGTGTGTGTGTGTGATCTAATATCCATCTAGTTTGAATTTTTTAGATCCTATAGAGGAGGAGACCAGATGGGGATCCTTGGTGAGGGGATTAATCCATGATATCTTTAATGAGGAAATAATGCCATATCACTCTACCACACTAGATGATCATAGGATATTATCTACCCTAACTCAATTGAGATGGTTCAAACTAGTATGAGATGCTACAAGGTGATTATCAATCCAAAAATATGAGTGACAACCACCAACAGGGGTGGGAGTAGGAGAAGCATAGGCATGGTTGGCCTTGGCTCAAGACAGAGCCATTCATATGGATAACATGACTCAGCTAGCATAGGTATAGGCCTAGGTGGCCAACCTACAAGGACATGTGATAGGTTTGAGATCTTAGACATCCTTTTTATAGTGTATTATTTAGAGGGGAATATTTGAGGAATCTATGCGAAGCATGGATAGGCCACGAGATAGATGAGATAGAGCCAAGGCTTAGAGGTATAACAATGTATATTTTTGTACTTTTGTATCAAAAACACATTATGTATATAGATATCGCATTTTGGTATGTTGATCTTATGTGTTAGTAATATGGTTGTGGTTATGGATGCAAAAATATATTTTTTTATAGCATATGTATTTATCTTTTATTGTATATGCTATAGGAAATATATGTGTTATGGTTTCTTTTCTAGCATTATGTAGGACACATGCATGGTTAAAAAGAAACATGTGAAAAAGACTTGGTAAAATATATTCAATAAAAAAAAATGTGCTACACACTCTTTCATGTTGGGAAAAGAGTAATAAAAATAAAATTACTAAGTATAAAAACCAAATTGTGGTAAATAAGACGGAAACAATTTGTTTTTAAAATAAGAGAAAGATTAGCATCAAATTAAAATAAGTAAAATCACACTAAAACATGTTGGGAAATATGAAAAAAATGTAATAAATTGGAATAAAAAATGGTATTAAAAAAATCAAATGAGTCAATAAATCATACTAAATCATGTTGGAAAGTATAAAATAAAAACAAAATTGGTCTTAAATTACCACACTAATTCAAGTTGGGAAGTATGAAAAATTTAAGAAATGGTTGGATTCTTACATGTAATGAAAAAATAAAAATATAAAAGTGAAAAAGTAATGAATTAAGAATAAAAAATAATAAATATAGATGGGAATCATGTCAATTACATGTAATTTCATGGTCAATCAAATTTTATCTCATATTTAACACATGCAATTTTTGTTGTAACTTAGATTATTAGAAAAATTTGTGAGGAAGGCCAAGTCCTATCCATGGTCTTACATTTAAACTCATAAATGGAACACCAATGAGGTGTAAATAGTGTGAAAATGTGATAAAAAAAGGATGTTGGTAATATTAATGTGAAATTTTGGTAATTTGTGAGGAAGGCCATGTCCAATCCATGGTTTTACAATGCAACTCAAAAAATGGAATCCCTAAGGGAGTGATTAGTGAGAAAAATAGTATTTATCAAGATAAAATATTAGGATTGGTAGGGAGTGAAAAAATTAATGTACAAAAAATAACTTAGGCATCTAATGAGAAGACCTTAGGAGACATGAGGCACACTAAGGGCATGAGAAGACACTAGGTGACTAGTTACCATCAATGTATAAAATAAACCTATTTACTATAAACACAAAGTTTTGTATGTAAATAATTGTGATACTAATATCAAATAATGAATGTGTATTGGTATAATAAAATAATAATGGACCTACCTTCCCATGATGTGTTCCCCATTCCTCAGGACCCTTTACAGAGCCATCAGTCTACTATGAAGATTGGGTACTTGCATGAGAAAGTAGGTAGCACTAAAATATATTTTTTATTATCCTTTTCTAATATACTGGCCTACCACACCCCAATAGACGTTAGCTCTATCATTAGGACAATTATGGAGTTTGAGATTCAGTTAAAAGAAGGAGATGTGCTTAGAATCATGTCTTTTAGTGTGATTTAACTTTTGAGAATTTGGAATATTGCCTTTTGAATCATTTCCTTTTGTTAAATGATTTGTATTTTGAATGTTTTTATGGATTATAAAATTCCTCTTCCATATGGAATTATAATGACTAGTCATGAGAGATAGAGTAATACACACGAATGAACTTTAGGCTTTGGCTCAAGCTCACTAAGTAACCAAAGATAAGACTGACTAGAACACTTAGGCTTAACTATAAATGATCAATGTATCTCAATTCTCAACCATGTATATGCTTAGTTTGTGAAAGGTAATTTAGGGGAAATGAAAGGAGGTCCAAATTGGACTGGTAAAAATAGGTTATAATGATATGAATTATTTTTCTAACTGATTACATGGTATAGAAGGAATGAATAAAGGTAATAAGGTTTATATAACCAAGTCATAATAACAATTATCCATGTTTATAGAGATAATATATAAAACAAGGGAATCTTTAAGAAATAAACTCAATAATAAAAAACAATGAAATGATAAAGAAGAAATCCATAAGCAAGCATAAATGACATTATAAGCAATATAATGTGTGAAACCAATGTCACCATGTAAGTTATATAAGAATTTAATGAAATGTAAAATGATATAAAAATTGATAAAGATAAAGTTAGATCACAAATATAATCCAAATTAAAATGTAAGAACACCATGGATGTGCTCATAAGTACTGATAGATTTATCGACACACATTATCTTAGAAATTTGATAAGTTTATATGAATTTGAATGTGAATTATAGCTAATGTCTCATCTATCTTTAATGAAAACTAATAAAATACTTCATGTCTAATCTCCTTAATAGAAAAGGTAGAAATTCTTGATTAATTGTGTTGATGAGGGATATTATGCAAGGGATGCTTAGGAGAATGCATGGGAGTAGTTTTTATAGGAGATGAAGGGATCACTAGTGGGGAAGGATCCATAGGTGAGGTAATCATAGGTGGAGAAGGATTCATAGGTGAGGGAAGGCCCATGGTTAATGGATTCATGGTAAGAGGAATAGGAGGTGATGAAGGGACCAAAAAGGATATGGAACCATAGGTGGTGGAACCATGGAGGAAGAAGGAGAGCCTTATTACGAGAATGACCTATGGAAGGAATAGTAAAAGGTGTGGGAATGGTTAAAAGATGATCTTTAAGATCATATTGAAGGATGTGATAATGACTAGTGTGATGGGTACCACATTCATACCAAAGATAATATACCTCTACATACATAAACATATACTCAGGTAGTACCTTCAAGGGATATATAGCCTTATCTAAGGATTGAGGGGTAATAGGATGCAAAGTATAAATATATTGGCACAACTTTCAATAATTCATAGATGAATGGTTACCTATATCATGGAAGAAATAGATACACATGTAAGTAGTCTTAATAGGTGTACTCATAGGAGGAGGTGTAACAAAATCAAAAGGATATTTGTAAGGATCATCAACCCATTTGGTGGATAAAGGAGCTAGTCATGGTAAAGGAAGTAAACCATCACCAAGAGAAGGTGGTGTTGGTGGAGAGATAGGGCAAGTCTCTATATTAGGAGTGATAGGATTGGTATAAGGAATAGGCTTAACTAAAGTGGGTGTAGGATCAAGATCTAAACTTGGTTCTACTGAGGGAGGGGTGGGGACTAAAATGGGTTGAAGGAGAGCTACATATATCTCAAGGATAAGTAGGCTATATGGGTCATGGTAACTATCAAAATGATAGGTTCTAGTCATAACATGATCCATAAGCATACTCATATGAGGTTATTCAGAAAATAGAGGTTTTGACACCATCTCTACCCTATGATAAAGAGGAAAAAATCTAAAATTAGGGATGATATACAATAGAACATGGGAAGATATACTAAAAGACTAAAATAAAGGGGAATGATAATTTATTATCTTAGCATCATAAGCCTAAACAATATCTCCTGAGAATGGATCATCTAAGGTATAACCATAATCATAATTAGGAATATTAAGATCAATGATTTAAGTAGGGATGACGTTGTCATCCAAGGAGGCATGTTGAATAAAATACTAAGTCTTAGTTAAAATAATGGGGATGTCATTACAAGCTGGTTGATGAGAATGATGTTGTAAATAATTAGGAAGCTAAGAGATAAGATGAGGTGAGGGATCAAAGTTTTAATCTTGATATTTATCTCATCAGACTCATCATCATTATAATCTAAGAGGTTAGGGAAAATATTCTCAGTGAGTTAAAGATCACCATTATAATCTCAATTCAAATTTATGGGGAAGTTAAATAATTGAGACTCATGAAATGTAACACTTATAAAGGGTTCAAGGGTAGGAATTGAATACACCTTGGTCTTGGAATTATTCAAAATTCTAAGGTTTAGTGTTACCTTGAATCCTATAGATGGATCCATTATGAGGAAATTTAATACATTGGCAAGTGAAAGAAAAAATTGATTGAATGTGATAATATCATAGCCTATTTATAAAAGCATTGTAAGATAGAGGAAAGTTAAAAATCATCACCTTCATGTGAGTGGTGATAGGTGGGATGATAATAGGGAGCCACACATAACCTAAAGGAGGCATTTACCTTCGATCATAGCCTTGACATGTGTTGCATGTGGATTTGAGATTACATTCAAAATATCTAAAGGTTTTTATAAAATTGAGAGAGGTAACATAAGTGAAATGACCCTCATCAATCAAGGCACTCTTGATTTGTATATCACCAATTTAGACACTAATGAAAAGAAGAGGATCATCTACTTGAAGTAGAATCTCATTGGGAATCACAAAAGTGATGGGAAATTTGAGGGAAAGAGAAGTCTCCATTATTTATTCAACCTTTATGTACATCTATTCACATTATTATTATATTATATTTTCATGTATAGATAAGGTTACTTCATGTCCTACTATGGGAGAATGAGGGATGTTCATTTCAAACAAAAATTACATAATATGGTTATGATGACATGGAGAGGTCCTCATAAGTTCAAGAAATGGGATTTAGGCTGGGAGATTAGTGAGTTCTATGATAGGATCCCATTCATCATAACCCATAATCATATTTCTATAAAGAGGTACATAGTGTTGAAGGAGGACCTTGGAAGGAGGAGCTGAAGTACATGTGAATTTATGTTCATAAGAGATAGAAGGTCTAGTGAGAGGAAAATTTGGTAGATTATGTTGAGAAGATGAATCAATTGATATAGGTTAGTTTTTAGAAGTGTTATAAGAAGTATTCATATAAGATTTAGTGTCATTGGTGATAGGTAAAGAAGATGGAGGGTTGGTATAAATAGTATGAGAAGTGTTAACCAAGGGAGGAGTTGTAATTGTTTTATCAAAAGTGATAAGGTCATGTTGACCCAACTCATTTAAGTGATTTGGAGAATAATCTTGGATAACACAAAATGTGTGAGATAATGGAGGTGTGTATATGGCTTGAGGATTAATGAAAGCAACCATCCTTTGTATATTAGTCATATTAACCACATTCTCTTCAAGAGTTGGATCAATAAGACTATCAACATTATTGATATAAGGGGTAGATTTTTCTTGGGTATCTTGGTGATTTAGAAGAGGATATTTATAGATGGCCAAATGAGAATTATCTTGATTTAAATATTGAGATTTAGTACTTGTTTCATGGGATTTGAAATCAAAGTCATAGGTTTGTTGGCATTTCCAAATAATAGAATCATGATCGAAATTAATACCAAGAATAAAATCCATAGCTAAATTATGAATCTACCTATAGGTTTCGTAAGAATGACCCCAACTAGCATGAAACCAATAAAATTTATTAGGATGATACCAAGATTTAATAGGATGAGTGGGATCTAATTATCATAGAAGAGGCCTGGGTAGATGTTTTAGTAATTCTATCGAGGATAAAGGTTTGTGAACATTGATGATATTAGGTGAAGATAAATTAGGATTGGTGAGTTGGTTAGAAGGGGGAGTTTGTTATAAAATTTTATTAGGAACAACAACTTGAACACTATGAATGGTATCATAAGATTCCATGACACCATCATTGGTAGCATGATGATTCTTGTTCTTAAGTAATAAGTGAGTACCCAGAAAAGGCTTGGGTGGCTCAAATTGATGCATAAGGAAATATTGACATTTAGCCTAGTTAATATCCTCTTCTAAGGTACATGGAGAGAGAGTATATACCTCATATTATGACTTAGGAAAAAGAGCATTAGTAAAGAAATGGAAAAGGTTATCATCATCCATGTTATGTTCACATTTTCTGGACAATGTCTTCCATCATTTAATGAAATCTTGGGTACTTTTGGTTTAAAATTACTTAAAATTGATAAAATGGGCCAAGATATTCTTAGAAAGATCACTAGTTTAGAACTCTAGGACTAAATCATTTAATAAATCTTCCAAATGAGTAATAAAATGAGTTTTAAGTTGGTTCTACCAATTTAAAGCATCACCCATGAGAGTTTTGGCTACTATCTTGGTAGTGAAAAAGGTATTTGATTTGACCCAATCTCTATATAGATTTACACAAAAATTTAAATAAAAAGTAGGATTAGTTGACACATTATAATAAATGGTAGGGGTAATACCTCCTATATCGATATTAGCAATTTGAGATGTAAGAGGCTCAATTTGAAGATGACTGATTTTCTTGTTGACAAGAGGAGGTTAAGGGATAATATTACCATGGGAATTTGAAAGAGGAGGTGGGGGAACATTTTTATTATGTATACCCCATGGCATCTATTGATGGTGGGTTTGAAGATGGATAAGGTGATTTTTCATTTTCATCATTTGATTGGCATTGTAAGATTGAAAATAATTCATTTGATTAAGGGTTGTAATAAATTTTTGGTGAGTTTGAGTTCCATTATTAGAAGTATTTGAAGCATTAAAATTGGTGGTAGTGGCTTGGGTACCACTATGGGTATTAGTATGAGATTGAAAAGAGCTTTTAGAATGTGAGGCACTAGTGTCAAAATTTATTTGTGTGGCAAAATATGGACTAGTAAAGGGATGAGAAGAGGAAAAACTAGAGGAATGATTACCATGGGTAGAAAAATGATGCATTAGTGGAAGAATTGAGGAGAGTGGGTCTTGGAATAGGCCCACTAGATATAAAACCTACCATGTTAGTATAGATACTAGGCATGGAGGTAGAAGAAGTCAAATAAGAAGAAGTAATTATATGAGAAGGGGTCAAAATAGAGGGAAGAGGTTGAGAAAAAAAGAAGCTAGTATCCCCATACACATGTGATAATATGGTAGAATGTGAATGAGGCTATTCATCTTGACCATAATCATGAGATGGTAAATAGAAAAAGGGTCCTTTCCTTGATATTGATAAAATTTAGAGATAAAGAAGAGCATTTCAGAAGTATACTCTAATTTGGGTTGATATTCAAGTGATAAGATATGATTATGAAGAAAAGAGGAATGAGGAAGGGTCCCATAGTTTATTGTGCGAGTGGATATATGGACATTAATTTCATTTAGGAGAGGATCCATAATATGCTTATGGGAGACCATATGAGGGTTATTAAGACTCATCATATCCATTAAATTAAACTTAGTATTGTATTCAAATAGGAAGTTCATGATGAAAGAGAAGGACTAGATAAGGTAAAGGTGATTTAAAATCAAGGAAATATGAAGGAACAAATAAGAGTAGAGAATCAAATAGGTTGACATAATACTAAAAATGGGGTATAATACTAAGAAATAAGGAGATAGAGTCAGTAGGGTCAACCTAGTACTATAACCTAAGATAAAAAATATTAAGATAAGGATATAGAGTTAACAAGGTCAACCTAGTACTATATACTAGGAGGCAAAAAATAATATTGTGTCAACAGGGTCAACTCAATACTATACGTAGAGGAAACAAACACTCTATAAGAGTCTGTGTCAAATAGAATGATAGTATACTAAAATAATAAAAATTTGAAAATAATTTTTAAATAAATAAATTAAAGGAAACACATAATCAATTTCATTAATGAAGATGATCCAATTGAAGCACACAACACAAAATATTGCACCAAAACTAGCCAATGCAAGTGTTTGCAATACAACATATAATTGAGCAAAGAGAAAGAAGTAAAGTTAGAAATAAAATGATAACTAAGTGGTAATTCTAACTCTTTTTAGATTATTATAGTATTATTTTAAGTGTGATAAGATGTTGGCTAAAATTAGGGAACTAAAAAGCAATCTATGGATGGTTTCAGGATGTTTAGGTTGAAAAGGATCTATATTGTCAATGATACTGGCTTGGTATTGGGGCCTAACCCCTCACTTCATAATCCTATAGTGATAATGGTATAGGGTGATTTTCCAATATATACCATTATCCATGTGTTTATACTTGGCCAAAAAACCAAGTTGGCTTCTCCCTTGGTGATAAAATCCAAGTAGGTAGGTCTTAGGTAGACAAATGTTTAAATGTGTTTTGAAATTATGTGATTTGGTAGTGTGTGAAAGAAAGATAAAAATGGTGAAAGTAAATGGTATATTGAAAAACCACCTAATTATACTATGTGATCTATTCTAATCATGCAAGCAACTCAAATTGAAAGTGTGAAGTAATTACTACCATAGAGATGTTAATTCTAACTTTTAAACATAGTATAGTGATGATTCAAATGATAGTGTATGAAAAGATTATGGAATAGAGTTGATATTATCATTTTTTTACAACTGAATCAAGGGTCTATTAATAATTATGTCGATAGTGTCAACTTGGCCTTTCAAATAGAAGATAGAATATAGAACTAGGTCAACCAGGTCAACCTAGTTTATTGTATAAGTGTAGTTTTAAAGACTGTAAGCTATGAACAATAATATTGTAATGAATAATAAAAATGACAGATAAAGAGAGAAAGGAACCTTGTTGGGTTATAAGATGCAAAGGAAAGCTAGATTGTTGTTGAAGTGCCTTGATTTTTACTTGCAAATTCTACCAACTATGTTGATTAGGTCAGCTTAGTTATGTAGTTCCTTATTTATTGAAGCTTGTAAAGATGACTATGCCAACAATGTCAACTGATATGTTTTTTAGAAACTTGTAAGTGCACTATATTGACCTTGTCAACCTAGTAACTTGTCTATAAGTGAAAATGTATACTATGTTGACCTATTTAACATAATAACATGTATCTGATGAACACCTACACAAACATAATAGATTCATTTTGATGTGACTATGTGTTAAACCTGTGCACATAAGTTAGAAACTATATCAGCCCTATCAACTTGGTATCATAAATATAGGAAAATAATAAATAAAATGATAAAATAATATAAAATGTGAAAGAAAATGTACAAGGGTTAGATTCATGTCAATTTCACCAGAATGTATACAATAAAAAATACATCATATCTATAAATCAATCCTAATTTAGAGAAGATAGATCATAATTTTACTTCCGATTGGGGATACATTAGATAATAGAGAACATGATTAATATAGTGATCCACTAGACAGAATTAGGGGATCTCTTATCATAATAAACAATACTAGGGAGGGTTCCAAAGCCTCTAATAAAGTAAAATCATGCAATAATCCTAAATAAGCCCTATGTTTTCATATTCACTATACTAATAACAAGTAGATTAAAGTCTAATCTAGTGCTCACCAGTGCTTGTGACACAAATTTGAGGTAATAAAAAACAAATGTAAACATGCATACAAGACATATACTCATGCCAATGTATATAAAATTATAAATCATGGAAGAAAAGTAAAAATGCATATTTACCAACTCTTACAAAGGTAGAATAAAGTTAGGAATACTTACCTTTGAAGATGAACTTGTTGAGCCCCAATCTCTACCTTGGCCAAGGTGATTTGTAAGAGTTTGTTGTGGTATGGAAGGATGACAAGAATAAATCATATCTAGGCTACACAACTGATCAATGCATCCAAAAGACTTATAAATAACACAAGATTTGTATCTCTAAAGAAAGTATGAAACCCTATGCTTGCTCAACAAGTAGAATGGTGGATAATAAGATGTGCAATAGATCTTAATTATTATTATTTTTTGTAAATAATGGTGAAATTGTCTTTTATATATAGGTAGATTGAAATCTAATCCCTTCCAAAAGTTTTGGTGAACTAGGTCAAGCCAGTTGACCTAGTAATATTATGGACAAAAGTTCACTAGGTCATAGGCTAGGTTGATAAATTGCTAACCTAGACCATAAATGAATTTCACCCATAAGAGTATAGGGTCAACCCAATCAACCCAGTACTATAAACAATCAAAATGGGCTTTAGGTTAGGAAAGGGGGATAATAGGTTGTAAATTACTAAGTAGTGTAAAATAGAGAAGAATAATCTTATGGATATGGTTTTTATGAGATAGATGTGTATATAATAAGTGGAAAAAGGGATAACAATAATACAAAGCACCAATTGTCTACCCACCCCTTTCTCGATGAACCCTTTAAGTTGTGCACTCAAAGGTATTGAGACTTAATAGGTTTCTACAAGATAAAGAACATCAATAAGTGATATTTTTTTTAAAATATTATGTGTATACAATTGGAACCTACATGGAAACATTTAAACATATAAATATAATGATATTTAAACATGGAATAACTCCTCATATCATGAGATAGGTCTTTTTGATGAAGAAACACATAAAACTAAGTCAAAATCATTAAATATTTCAATTTGCCTTGAATTTCTATAGAATAAATATTTTGAATGAGCTCACAGAGGCATTTTTAGGCCTAGTTGACTTTTTTATGGCTTGAGGAAGAAAAACAAGTGCCAAAATTCACTCTCCATGGATTGGAATCCATTAAACTATCTTTTACCTCTCCTTTAATCACTTTGGCTTCATGAAATCCTATTTTATGCCATAATACATATAATTCCATACAAAAAAGTATCATTTATGGTAACATATCTAAGTTTACTTCATGTTTTAAGAGGTTTTAGGATGATTCATGAGGTTTTTATTTCAATAAATTTGACTTTTCTCAAAACTAGTCCTTATGAGGGTTTGGGAGGGTTTTAAAGGTGAACCTTTTTAATGATGGTTCATTAATTATAGAAATAAAAAACCAAACTTATTTCAATGAATATATATTTCATATACACCCTCACTTTCTTTGATAACATTTGGTTCCCATACTAAATGTATAAGAAGATACCTACGTAAAGAAGTTTGCCTATAGGGTTTTGCTTGCATTTGAGAAATGTTTATGGTCTTAGAAATTATTAATAAATTAAACCCACTCAAAAAACCTCAATAATTAATTAATTATAATTTCAAATTTGTCTTAAAATCATTTTAATATCATTTGGCCAAACTCTTCATGTGGTGAAAGATACGAGCACTTCAATAGATGGTTTGAATGGGTATCTTAACTACAGAATTTAAATTTCTCCTTATGGACCAAAATGACCTTTTATCTTGTTATTTATTGATTTAATAAATTTTCATGGCACATATAACATCTCATCATACCATTATATGATGTCATTTTTCATTTTAGTGTTTGAAAATGTTTTCAAGTGGTGTAGGCCTTTTAGGTCTTAAGGCTAACTTTAGGCCTATTATCGAGTTTTGATTTTCTAATAAAATATAGATGATATGGGTATGTAAAATAATTATTAAACATTAATTATTACATCTTATAAAATTTTATACTCCTCTTAAAATTATCAATTTCAACTTTGTTCTTCATAGCTTATGACTATGCTTGTAGGAGTGGTTACCTGCCTGCTAGTTTGTATGGATTTTTTATGACATTCCCATAATAACATGAGATTATACTATCCATTAAATTTTTAAATTTAATTATCACTCTCTTTTTATCTTTCAAAATATTCTTGATTCCTTGAAACACTCTGAAACCACCTAAGTGACATCACTCTTAGCATAATACGTAGGCCTACTTCCTAGTTTTAGCCCATAAGGTCATGGTTTGCATAAATTATGGAGTGAAATAACATATTAAAATGTGTTTTATGGTTTTAAAACATCCTTTAATTCTTATCAAATAATTTTTTGAGGTTAAAACCATCTAATACACCTTATAACTTTTCAAGAGGTATGTCTGCTTACTTTTTTACTATGATTAGACAAGAGGTCGATTGTGTAAAAATAGTGAATGGTTCCCATCATAAATTGAACTAAACAAGATTATTTATATGTATATAAATTCTTTATTACCATCTCCATCAAATTTCATGCTTAGAGGATGCATATTTTGGCTTGTAGGAGGATTTTCTCAACAATTGGCAGTAGGTTGCGTACTTGCTCAGTCTTAAGACTGTGTTTTCCTTCCTTTCACCTTGGATTGTATTTAAGAATGATTAATATGATTTAAAATTCTATTAAAACGTCCTTTAAATGTTTTCATCATTCATTATTTATATTTCAACTTCATTCCACCTATGATAGACTTTATATCTTTTAAGAACCTCATTATGACTATGTACTAGGCACCATTATAAGTGATCTTGATGAGATTTGAAGTGTTTGGAATCACATGTCACTATTAATTGATGATTTAAATACTCTTTAAGTGGTTTTAAATCTCCCTCTCATATCCTTTTTTATCTTACTCTCCCAACACTATTTTTAAGCCTTATACACAATTTTATTCTATATAATAGGTTATGTACCTTCATCTAATACACTTGGTAGTTTTTTAGTAGTAATAACAAATTTTGAAGATGTCCATTTGTCATTTTATTAGAGATAGGATCTTACAAGCATAATTATTGATCATATGATTTTTAGTTTTCACTTTATTACATATAAGTAATTATGTGAGAGGGATTATCATTTGTTGTGGCTGTAGGTTACATTGATAAGGTAATCTTGATTGTGTCATTATTTAGACACTCCTCTATTTACCCTCTTAATTTCATTAAAATACATCATAACTATTGATCTTCCATACCATCATGAAACTCCTTATGGACCACTATTCCTTCATATTATTTTCTAGTTTGAAGATAGGCCTACTCTCTTAAGAAGGTTATAGGTGGTGTTTTTATGGAAATAACCAAAAAGAGTTTGGTTCTCCTTAATATTATGCATTTGGGTAAAAAACTTATGACCATATTATTTATAAAACTATCACCTTCACATGTTTTCAATTCCTCATTTATGAAAATAGACTTTTTTTCTCATATGCTTGACTATAATTTTGTGACTATAGGCCCCTTTACATAATGTAGCAGTGTCTAAAGGTACTTGAAATACCACCATAGACATCTTCTCATGATATTTAATTATTTTACCTCTACTTAAAGTTATACTTGGGTTAAACTTTATCCTTATAGTCTCCAAATTATCCTTATCTACATGTTTGTTCTTGCTCCATCCTTTATCTTAGTTTTAGCTAATGATTGTCCTTGGAAGCTGACTATAGGTCCTTCCTCCTTCAAGAATCTTAAACATAGGCATATATTTTTCTTGATCCACCTTACTAAGGTTACCTATTTCATATTAATAATTCATTTTACAAATTTAAATTATCCATAAAGAACCTAGAAAGGTCTAAAGACTGTCATGTAAATTTGTTATTATAGGTTATGACCTTAAGAACAGGGTTGTAGGTGTCTTAAGGACACTTAATTGGGTATTTATGATTTCCTCCTAGTTTATGTCATGAATGAAGTTATAAATAAGGTCAATAAACCATCATTAATTTCACCTCATTATAGACCATACATTGATATGATGATGTCAACCTTTAATAATGAATATATATGTCCATTGTACGGATGGTAACCTATAGGTTAGAGTATGAAAAGTGAAGATTTACAAATATATGAGCTCCACTTGAATTTGAATATTTGTCCTTCCACCTAGTTTAATATTTATATTACATATAATATTGAACAAGAACCTTATTCAAGTTTACCTTCTTGATGGACTTTCATGTTGGGAAGATGTAGGTGGAGATTGAATGCATGATTGTATAGACTATGGTAGAGATAGACCTTGAAAAAGTCATAAAACATGAATATGATCTTCTCCTTAATTAATTAGGCTTGAGGAGATAGTTTTAATAGACACCTTTTAGGAGTTATCTTATTGAATCTCCCTTCTTTATTATTTCATGAAAACTCTTGACTATTTTTATTGACTATAGGTGATTCTTTTTTTACTATCAAGCAATGCTCTTAAGGTCAGCACATCCTCCTTGCATGATCCTAAATCTTCTCAAACTCCCTTGACTTATTTTTATATTTTTTTCATGATATTAAGGTGAGATGAAATTTTTGATGTGAATTTAATATGGGAACTATGAATTGAGGGTGTAAAGGAGATTAATTATAGTGGGAATGGCAGTGAAAGACTGTGAGGATAGAGATGAACTCAAATGGGGTGATAATGGGACATGAGGAGTATGTCAAGATCAAATTGAGAGTCTTATGTAAGAATGAACATATCCTCTTCAAACGATATCAGTTTGGATGACTTTTAAGGAATACAAGATGATAAAATTAAAATTTAAGAGTTTGCTAAAACCTTAAAATATGCTTAGAAACCTTAAAGTTTACTAAATAATGACTTTTGAGGACTCTTGAGAGCCATTTATGTATTTTTGCCAATGAAAATTAATGAAAATTTTGAGAATCATGAGGATATGACATGTAAAAATAATGTAAACCTTCTTAAATAAGAAACCAACAAATCTTGATGTTGTTTTCTCTCTCCTTGACTATACAATCTCATTTAGAAGCATCCAGATTATAGATTTACATTGTAAACCTATTATTTAGCTCCATATAATCCTAAAATTTATGAAAAAAAATTTAATAATGACATGGAAGGATGAATTTTGTTATTTATAAGCTCCACAACCTATAGTTTTTCTACTATGATGCCTTGATGAGGAGAAATTGTAGAAAACCAACTACCTTCCTAGATGCAAGATTGCTAATGTATCCATTGAATTAAATGGGATGATTCAATAAGGGGAGATGACCAATTTAAGTTTTATCTAGTTGGAATATATCTAAATCTACATTGCTTGGCCAAATTTTTAAACTTGGATTTTCTCTCTCATGGTCATACCACCTATAAACCTGAAGAGTTCTCCCTATGTGCAAATAAGTAAGATGAAGGATGTGAACCATTTTTGGGATTATTTTTCACTTTATTACCTTTAAATTATTATATAACACTTTTTATGGCCTCATACTCATGATTATGGCCTCAACTGTATGGAATGACTGTACAAGTCCATACTTCTCTATAAAATATATGCATGAAAATGGCTTGCTTTTGCCCTTTTATTCAAACTTTAGTCTTCCACCACCAATTTTAGTTCATAAATAGGATATATACAAGTAATTAACATGATAAAACAAGAATTAATTCATTTTACATACTTTTGGGGAATGAATTTGGCATGTGTGGGCTAAAAATGGGCCTTTTAGGCTTAAACTTACATAAAATAACATTTTTAACTTATGAAACTTTATGACTAAAGTTAATTAGTGTATATGAATGTGGTAAAAGGAATTTTGACTAATTTTATGGACTTTTTTACACTAATTTTATCATTTAAAGACCCAAAAACTTTTTTAGTCAAACTACACATGGTTGACCACCATGTAGAGGCTCATAATAGTGTCCTAAGAAGTTTGAATTACATTGGTTGGTATTTGGCCTTGATAGGTTAATTACCAATTTTTTGGTGACTCACAAGGGTTGACTAGCATATTGGTCAAGATAATTCACTATATTTTAAATAACAATCATAATATGAGACATTGCTTGATGGATTGATCACTTTCTTGACTTGAAAATAGAGTTTTGATTTGATAGACCTCTTTGTCTATAAAAAGACACAAAGGAAACATAAATAATCCAAGAAGTAAACACAAATAACTTAGGGAAAATAGGAAAATAAGACAAGACAAGATAAGATAATAGACTAGTGCTTATGTTATTCACTTATTAAAACATGAAAAATAACCTAAAACACTAACTTGAGAATAAAAGCTTCCCTTCAAGGTCAATTAGGAAGAAAAATTGTCCACCATGGAACATTAAATCATGATTCTTATCTCTTGGTATTTTCTTATTGAAGATAAGAGCATTGCATGTTCATAGCTTCTTGGTGATGCAGCTTGGACTTCTACTTCCATGCTAAGGTGCATGGATTGTATATATGGATCCAAGACCCAATCATAGTCCTCCCATATTATTGTACTTGGTAAGAAGAATTATAATTCTTATTCATTCTTGGGATGCCAATGATCTAACATGTCTTGGTTACTCTGCTCCACATTGAATGATAACTTGTTAATAGCTTCATGATTTACCTCTTGTATCTCTTTAATCATGATAAAGGACAAGATTTATTCATTTTATTTTATATAGGATGAATGATTTAAGGTAATGGATAAATAAACATTTATTAATTCCTTACATCATCATGAACTTGCTCTTCTTGTGGGAAAAACTTGTTGGTCTTTAACATCATCATTAAGAAGTATTAGACCCTGAATGCTTGATATTCATTGAAAATATTAACATATTGATGACAAAAGTCATCATCATTACTTTGATACTTGTCTTCTTTGGCTAACCTACACTCATCACTAGTAACTACTACAAGCTCTTGAGGAATGTCTTGATGAAGAATAGTTGTTATGTGATCAAAAGGATCTTTAGAAATAACCTCTTTTTACTATACTAAAACTTCTTATTGTGTGTTATGTTGCATCTGAAACTCATCTTCTTTGAAATTATGAAAGACAAGGTCATTGTTATCCTTACCTACTAGTATCTCAATGATGATGTCCTATTCATCATCAAATGAAACATCTTTATCATATCCTATTACTTCAGCTAAAACTTCTTCATTCACCTCACAAAGGAGAGGATTTTTCTCAAGAATTGACATGGTAGACCCCTAAAAGTACTCAAGAAGATGAGAAAGGTCCAAATATGTTACCATGGATGCCTAGTTTTTCTCATAAAGCTGCTCAACTTGGACAACCATAACCTCATCTCTTTGTTGTATGTTATCTTAAATAGATTTACATGAAGGGAAGGCCTTGGGATTTTTAGGAGGGAGGAGTAAAGGTTAAATGACATCCTACTGTTTATTCATTTTAACATCTTGACTTATGCTTGACTTATCTTCTTTCTCTCTTAACTATTATACCTATTTCCAATCATGAACTTGGGTTTAGGAGCTTCTTCCTTTGCACTCATTGCAATCATGGGTGTGAATTGAGTAAATTTATACTGAGATTGTGTTACCTTTTTAGCTACCATTGAATACTTAATATGTTGATTTTAAATCTCAACTTGTTTGGCAAGATAAGCCTCAAAATCATGAGCCAACTTATTAGATATGTTTCCCTATATAAATGAAGTTGAAGGTTCTTATTGACCAAATTTGACTTTTAGTAAAATTGGGTCAACCCCTACATATTTAAACTTTACAAAGGTTCATATATGTCTAATAGGGTCCCATGTGTGTCTACACATCTTACCTATCCCTACTCTATCCTTGATTTAAGCCTATCTTACTTTTACTTGTTAGTTCAACTCTAGTCAAATATGGTCAAAGGCTCAAATTACTTTTAAAATGTCAAAATACGATCATTTAAGTGTTTTAAAGTGTTCATAAGTCATAAATTTTCCCTTTGTCATGTTTCATATGTAAAAAATTCCTTTTAGTCATATTTTTGGCTTATTAAATGACTTGTACAGATTAGTTAAAGAAGAAATTTTGTCACCAAGGAATATTTAAATGTGGAAGAGGTTAAAACATGTTAAGAAGTAGTCATATGGTAGTCAAGAAGTAGTTTCATGAATCAAAATAGTGAAAACTCCTCAAAATCAACCCCTTAATAGCACTTATATGGACTTGGGAAGTCCACCTTTAGCTTAAAACATGGGAATAGTGTCTCTTCATCTCCTTGAGGTCTTTCACATGCTTATTTTGTATATAAAAGGTTATAAAATTTATTTTTTGCTTCTATTTCTTCTTTATTGCCTTTGTAAGCCAAGGAGAGTCAACTTTGGATGCATAATACAATCTATATAGGTAGAGTTAAGAGGAGTGATTTTGGGGGTTGAAATAGGTTTGAGTCAAATTAAAATCCATGGCAAAAAAATTTAGTTTCATGGTTTCTCCTTTATGAACCATCATTAATAATCTAGACAACTTTCTATGTTTATTCATTCATGACGGGTCCATGTTTGAGCTAGTTTTTGAATATTATGTTTTGGTTTGATATCTTTGATGGTTTCATGTGTTTCTCATGGTATCTACATATTTTTTCTCATTTTTAATTTCATTTTGGATTTATCAAATGCCTAAGAAGCCTCTTTTAGGCTTTTTCTTGGTCATAAATCATTGTCACTACCTTTTGCTTAAAAATATGCACCTACAAGTGCCATGAAGGAGGTTTTCCATATTAATATGAAGGAATTAAATGTGTATTAGATGTTTTGAAACTATGAAGGTTCACTTGATGAATAAAGTAAGATCCATGGGGTAAGAAGCATGTATTTCCCCTATAAGATCACACTTGCTACTTATTAGCCACCTATAAGTGGTCTTGATGAAGGTCTAATAGGGATGTATAAATAATAATGACAAACTATAAAGGATATTAATGGGGTTATGGAAGTGATTTTGATTTCTATAACCTATTTTCAAACCAAGGAGATTAAGGAATTAACCAAAATGTGAACTATTCTTAGTTAGTCTCTAAAGAAGGAAAATAGAGCACCTCCTAATTGTAGAGATTTTGAAAAAGAATGTTGTATAGGTTCTTGTAGAGGATAAGTAACTTCATTGGATAGTCTCATGATAGGAATAAAACTATGTGAAGGAAGGAGGTCCTAAGACTAGATGAATCTAGTGTTCAAGAGCCCTAAAAGTATGCATTTGGACACTAAAAACACATAGTAATATATATAGGTCTAAGATCAAAAAGTGGCCTTTCTTCATAAAATTTGTTAATTAGGTCTATTTTCCATATATAAATGACTCTAAATGTTTCAATTCATATCTATGGACTAAAACCCATAGGAGAAGATGATAGTTTGTTTTTGTGACTTCTCATGCTCACCTTTAGTCTATATTAGAGCTATAAAACATACACCTATAATAGGGGTATCAGATAATGATTTAATATTTGATGTTTTGATAGTAATTTTTGAGCATTTAAGGTGAGTAAAAGGTATACTAGTTATTTTCTATGACTAAAAGTCTTCAAGGAAATTCAAAACATTAAAAACAAGGTCCCAAGCATAGATACCTTCACCTACAAGCAAGAGTTTAAGGACAACTATCTCAGTCTCAAGCAGTGACCTAAAAGGGATGTATTTATATAATCTTATATCATGTGATAAATCAAATAGGTCTAAGAAAATGTGAGATAGAATTGAAGTGTCATGGAGAGGTTTCAGGTAGGGTACCTACTTTCAGTTAGCAAGAGTATATGAGAATATGTGAGAATTTGGGGTATTGGGAGAAGATACAACATGTTAAACACTAATTTATAACTTTGATAACATCATAATTATTGATAATTACCAACAAAGTTGAGTCCAAACATGTAGAACATAGTCCCTTTTGACAAACCCCTATATAGTATACCTAGGAAATTTATGGTTTTGAAGGGTCAAAACATGTCACTAGGAGATCAAAATTTATACAAATCATACTTTGGAGTCCAAGAAACCCCTCAAATGAATTTTTTGAAAATAAAAATAGGGGAAGTTACCCATATTTTGTCTTAAATAGGGGGCACTTTTCCCTTTTCATAAAGCTTACAATTTTTGAGTAAGGGATAAAAACATGAACTAGAAGGCCTACAAAATTTTCAACAAGGTTTGATGAGTTGAGTCACACATAATAAAATTGGAAAAACTAGGTAGGAAGGCTTGAAACTAGACAAGGTGGTCTAGGTAACTAGGTTTGTAGGTAGACATAGTGAGTAAGGTATAATCCTAACTCCAAATAGGGGGTCATTTCCAATTATAGCATTTGACAAATATTTTATAATGATTGAGATCATGTACATGGGGGTATGAATAAAGTGTTTGAACCATCAGAAGGTAGGGGAATCCATTAAAGGGTTAGGCTGAGCCAAAGTTATAGGTAAGGCCTACTAGACCTAGTACCTAGAAGTATCCATCATCTTTTCTGGACTAAATGGGAATTAAGACCATGTGAGATATGATACTTAGGATATAACATAGGTTTTTGAGATTTTATTTTGTATAAAAATCCATCAAAATACACTCTTGGATTGAAATCAATAAAACACTATAGCATATACAAAAAGGACACAAATGGAAATATTAGAATACTTGGAACTTCCATGACACCTTTCATGGGACCTCAAGTTGTTTAAAGGTGTTAGGAAGGGTCCCTGAGATGCCTTCAATGTCATTTAGATAGAGATTAAACATGCCAACTCTATGAACCAAGCCTAATACTCCAAGTGACTCTAAAACCCTTGTAAACCCTCCTTAAAGACTTGATTGGGAAGATAAGGAAAATGAATCATTCAAATGGGGTGTAAATGCCAAGGAAATAACTTGAATCTATAGATGACTCTCCAAGGATCTTCCCCATGTAATTAAGTTGTACCCTACCTATATATATGGTGTACAATAGGGATTTTCTTAATAAATTTGTGTGTTTTGTAGGTATGAAGAAGTTTCAAAAGATGTAATCACCTTTAGAATAAATATTAGGACCTTTTCTAGGTTCCCATGTTCATATATTGAGCTATCTATTTTCTTAAGTGTGTTTTCTATCTCTTTCATCTCAGCTAGTCTAATGGGTAGATGATAAAAACTTAGTGAAAATGGTGGAAACCCCTATTAAGGAGACTTTTGAGGCTTGATTAATTAACCTAAGGACTTGGAAACTCTTTAAAAGTGTCATTCCTCCTTTTTCATGGAGTATATTGTATAATTAGAAGGATTTTGAATGCTAAGTGTGATAAATACATTATAATGAGTCATTTGTAATTATTTAAGATGATTGCTCATGGAAAAAATAATGTGGATGATTAGGGACCATTAAAATTCTTGTAGAGGCTTGTTATTAACCCCTCCCCTTCATATCAGAACTCATATCTAACCCTACCTAGGAATGAGGTAGTCTAATGAGGGAAAATCATGAAGACAGTTTCATATGCATGAGAGAGAGATCATCTACACCACATATGGAGGAGTTAGATGAGTTTGAGGGGAATTTTTCCTTATTTTCCTTAAAGGTTATATTTCATTCTTGATTCTATGATATTTTAACTCATTCTCCTTTCTTGACAAGTGTCTTAGTGACTCTTGAGATTCTCCTTCTCTCTCTCCTCTCATAATTGCTATATATTCTAGCCTTTTTGGGTGTTGTACATCTCTCTCCAATTGAGTATGGTGAATACCTACTCAATTTTTGCCTTAAAATAATTAATAATTTTTTTTACCTCATTCAATATTTCACCAAGTTCATGTCATGGTTGTTGGTCTTGTGCAAGTGTATTTTACTTACCTTCACATGTTATCCTTCTTAGTGCCTTATGTAGTTTGAAAGATCTCTTTTGTGGGTCATCAAGAAGTGTCTAATGTGTATTTTAGGTATAGTGAGTATCTCATTCATTATTTTTTATAGAAGAAATATTGTCTAATTCCTCCTAGCCTAATCTCTCTTCAAGACCCCATGCTTGAAACATTGATGTAAAAGATGAATGTTCAATTGAATGAAGTGTATGTGTAAGCTTCTCTTTGGTTCCAAGTGCACTGTAGGTGCTGTGAGTAGACCATATATTTGGTGTATCACCTCCCATAGATTAGACTTTTTTTCAATTATCATTTTCCCTTTTCACCCATCAAAAGTTAGTAGTAAGTTTGATATATAGTGGTATATCAAGGGAACTAGCCCTCATCTAGAAATCCACATCAAATTTGGGTCACCCACAGCCCTAAGGTGGTTTCATTGTGTTGGGTGAATATTTTGTCATCAAGTAACTGATGGAAAAATGGGTATATCGACCATAACACAAGGAGATTTATACAGCAAAAAGTGTGGGTTTACCACATCATAATGAGATAAAGCTTTCCTATAAACTATTTATATATTAATATGAACTAAAAATAGACTCAGGGGTGAGATTACACCATCCATCTCTCTTTTTTTAGAGATGATGTTTACAAGGCAAAAGAGAAATCCTGGTTAATGACTGAAAGCATTTCTCTTCTTTCAGAATTGATGTTCAGTAAATGGCAATAAATTTTCTTAGATAGTAACTAGATCCATGAAAAACCCATGAAAGTACAAAGTCTTTCATTGCTCCCCTTACTGATTTAGAACATATGTAACAATAGTGTGAAGTGCAGCTCAAAGTCTCCACCATAAACTACAACAGAGCATAATATCATGAAAGATAAAGCCTTTCTAATACCCTTATCAATAAAATAGGAGAAACACTAACTAAAGGTAATTATAGCAGCACAAAGTCTTCATAATTAACTTCAGAACATCTTTAGATAATTTCCACACTCTTTGCTTGTTTAATCAAATAGATGAGAGATTATTAGGAAAAAGAACACAAGAAAGATCTCCTAAATAGCATAAATTATTCCAACACAAAGTCTAAAAGTAATCTGCTTTCTCATTCATTCAAGAAAATATGATTTACAATATGAGATCAAAGTCTCACAAAGCATCTCAATTTTGGCAGAGTTTTTGCTCTCAATTATCAAAAAAAGATCCATGTACAAAAGAGGCTCCCTCTATATATAGGGAGAAGCCTTTATAATTGAGAAAAACATAAAATATTATAACCTAGTCAAAGATGAGTCTCTGTTGACTTTGGGACTTTCCATATCTTTACATGTAATTACACATAACAAAAGTACATGTGAAAATGTCCCAAGTCAATTAAAAAGTGCATTTTAGAAAAGTGGAAATTAAACCAATGGAAATTTGATTCAATTTGTAGCTCCACCCTTCCTTATACGAGCATCGTACATGGTGATAGCTACCTAAATCTTGATACTGTCTGGCACAATAGTATTTTTGAAGAACACCTTAGCCCTGACTATGGCATCTCTCACTACTGTGATTGATTTTGCATGACTAGTTAACCTAGTTCTCAAATTATCTAGAGTCAATTGATTATCTAGGATGTTATCCACAAAGGCCACTAAAAATGATTTCTCTTCAAATTCCCTTCAAAACATACCTTAAAATTCTTGAATCATTTCTTCTGCTAAAATGAACTGGTTGTCCTATGTGGTGAGTTTGCAAGGTAGCTCCTCTAATTTATGTAATAGACTGATATCACTTTGTTCACTGAGGTCTCTAGAAGATTTGAGGTCACTGATTAATTTCTTAAGCACTTGACTCCTATATATTAATGCTTCTTTAGTTTCAATATGCGAGTCCCTATTAGTGATGACACCAATTGATATTAGAGTGCCTATTTTTAGCTTCTTCATATCTATCCATTTGCCAAGATATATATCTATTCTTTCAATATCCTGATAAATGATATTGATAAGATCATCTAGTTTAGCTCTTATTTTCTTCATCTTACCCATTTTCTTAGACAATTCTATAAGTAGGGAAATCCCTTGTGCGTGCATCTTGTCTAAGTAATCCTCAAGCACTTTTCCCTTGAGATAGGTTATTTTTACTTTCTGGATCACGGGATCATCTATGGCAATAGCTTTTGGAGTTACTACTTTTGGAGTGAGAATGATTCTTCTTATCACTGCAATCAATTATTCCACCCTCACTTTATAATGATCCTTCATTTCTCTTTCCCTATCAAAATTTTGAACTATAATATCCATTATTGATTACAAATCACTCTTGGCACCTTCATGAGTTATCTTCCCTAACTCAAATCGAGAGATAGAGTAGCTACTTATATCAAAATTTTCAAGAGTTGCATCCTATGGAGGTTTACCTATTTCAAAAAAATTGTGCCCCTTATCTCCAACCATCTTTGAAAGGATCTTCGGCTTTTTGGGATTCTTAGCTCGTATTGGTGCCATTTTATTGAAGTTAAAGTCATCTGGAGAGATGGCCTATTTTTTCCTTTTGGGCATGTAAGTTGATAAACAAGGTGGGAAAGTAGAAGCACTTACATTAGCAATAGTCCCTATAGTTGGCATCATTGGGGTAACACTTGCACTGTTGGTGGGAACAATGGGCATAGTATCAATTAAAACCACACTAGCTATTGCATGGTCAAGGGCAGAACTATCTTTGATGTTAAAATATGGAGATGACAAATTAGGGATGGATCCCGATAAATGAAGAACATCTCTAGAAGTGCTTTGAGGGTTGCCAAAAATAATTTTGGAAGGAGAGGCAGCTCCAAAAGAGGGAACACTGATTAGAGAAATAGGTGAAGGAGTTACACTAGGTGAGCTGGGTAGAGAAGAAGAAATTCCTACATCTGGCTGCACACCCTCTCATAGAGATAGAGTTTTCATCTCCTATTGACCTACAGGACTATCATCAATTTCCATCTACCCTATTACTAGTTCCTCAGTGCTTTTCTTCTCAACCTCCATATCTATTGTTCCCAGCTCTTTTTCTACAACTTTTGATTTCTTTGTTACAAAAATTTTCCTAGGCTTATGAAGCCTAGAAGGATAAGGAACATCACTTTTATTCTTCATTCTATTTTTCACTCTCCTCCTTATCTCTTCTTGAAATTCGGCCTCTGATCCCATAAATAATTATTTCAAAGTGATCCCCTTATTTGTTAACCAATCATTGGTGTTTTCCAATATTGGTTTGAATCTCATCCTCAAGGAGGTCAACTCTTTCTGAGATCATTAGATTGGGGGAAGAGGAGAATTGGTGACTTGTTCAGCATGATATCTATTATTGATCAGATCTCCATCATCTACTAGATTTGTAGGGATATCAAGGAGCCCTAGATATTTTATTTGTTTAAGATATATTCTACTATAGTCCATCTTTTTGATATCTTCCACTATCCTCAAATTGATTCAAATGTCTTTGATCATAGGCTCATGGAACTGGGTCTTCCTCATGATCATATCCTTTATGCCTCTATAGTCAAAATTTTGTCTCCTTTTGAAATGCTTCATGGTTACAAGTTGCATTTTGCTCTCCATTACTCTAGCTTTTATAGCAGTCAATATTGAGAATCAACCGATTTCAATTATGAACTTGAAACCAGGTTTCTTGAGTTCCATCTGCTTATTGTGCATGACAAAAATTTGCCTACACAGCTCCATCAAGACCAATTTATATGAGGGGAATCTTGGAAGCATATAGGGATAGCCTTGGAAAAATCCAACCCATGGATAACAAAAAGTAGGGAAGTATAAGAACATAAACCCAAAGTCATTCACAATAGTCCAAGCTTCATCTGACACTCTTTTTTATTCTAATTGGGGGTCAAAGAGACATAAAAATACTATAAAGAAAGCATCATTTACCCTCTTAAAATGATGGATAGAACCCTTCAATGTTATCTGAGGGTAATATTGATATACTAGGGTTATTCTCATGTCTCCCTCTGATGTTAAACTGGGGAAGGTTCTCATGGATGCTATAATATACACCAAGTATGATGTCAAGTAGAATTTAGAGGTAGTGGATACCTTTGTCAATTGCTCATGCAGAGCATTGCTGATTTGTTCTCCCCAAAAAATGACTTGTTTGCCCTAGATAATTATCTTAATGAAGGGATACATCCATTCATGAAATTTAGAGGAAGAAGGTAAACCTCATACTCTACTGAGAAGAGTAATCAAGTCACAACCTCTTCTATAAAATCACTCCTTGGAAAGTTTTATGGCCATCTGGACAAGTTCACTCTAGGAGTTTTGAGCCATCTATTATTAATCACTTTCTTTGCTTTCTTGGGATATTTATCATATTCCTTTTGTGCATTGACAAAGTCAAGCTTCAACACATCAGTAGCAAAAGGGAAAATGAACACTTTGTCAATGAACTCATGGTCTAGTCTAACTATTATGTTACCACTAGCATCTACCATAGCCTTGGCATCCTTGTTGTAGATTGAGTGCACTGAAGAATGAACTCTATGTGATGAGCTACCATAGGAAAAGAGGAGACCAGATGAATATTGCTCTTAATTATCCTCTTCATTTCAGAGCTAGGATTATTTTCTTTGCTTCTTTCTACAAACTCAGCCATATCTACGTGCTTGATCTCTGTATCCCTAATGTCATCGACATTAGAAGCAACCAAGGTGACTAGAAAAACACCTTGATATTGGTACTTCGTTATCTTTGACTTCTTTGGAGAAAACTCAATCATCAGGGTGAGCCTTTGTCAAAATTATATTGATGAATAAGGATCTTGAAGAGAAACTACAATAAGAATCATGATTGTGTAATTAGGGGAAATATTAGAAATCTAAGAAAATTGCATGTTGGATGATCATGACTATGGAAATGCACTTGAAAGGGCTAAGGTGTGAATAGGTCAAAAAGTGAAAGGGAAGCAAGCTAGGTAAAAAATAAAAAATGAATTTTTTTCTAGAGTTAGGTTTTTGGAGAGAAAACATGGAAGGGCGGCAAAAATTGCTGCCCTTGCATGTGGAGAGAGGTCATGTGCATAATTGGTGAAAATTACTGCCCTTATACATTGGGAAGGATAGATGTGCATCAGTGGAAATTATTATCACCTATGCACATTGGGAGGTCAAGAGTTTGTGCATCGATGATGAATTTTGCTACCCTTACACAAGTTAGTAACTTATCATGTAAGGGTAGTGAAAATTGTTGCCCTTGCACTAGTTGGGTAGGGATTCATAAGGGCAAAAAATTTCATCACCTTTACATTGGTTTGATGGCCACATGTAAGGGTGGCAAAATTCACCACCATTACATGGGTTTGATGGGCTGATGGGTAGGAAGGAAGGGAAGAGGGTTTTCTCCACTTAAATGGTCTCCTCGAGGGAAAAAAATGAGGAAGGGGAAGACAAACACTAGAAAAACTAGACTAAAAGGAAAAAACATAATGAATAAGAGAAGAAAAACAAAAAAAAACAAAAACCAAAACAAAAAGAGAAAAATGTGAAACCCTACCTAGAAAATTGTGATATAATGCCTGAATCTGATGAAAACATGATTCCACTTGCATGGACGATCATACAGATGTAGGAAGGAGGAGAAAACAAAGAGGAATGAAATAAAATGAGGAAAAAAAAGGGTTAAAAGGGGTGAAAATTGACCCCAACCACTCAGTACATGTGGCCATAAATGCCACATGCAAAAATTGAGATCATGCAGGGGTGACAAATATTGCCGCCTCTACATGTGAGGTTAGAAGAAGGATGCAGGGGCAGAAAAAATTGTTGCTCCTACATAAAATGAAAGAAAAAAAGACAAGGGTGGTAAATATTGATACTCTTTCATGGATGATGCAAGAGCAGAAAAAATTACCACCTTTGCATGCTAAACTAAAAACCACATGTAGTGGTGGCAAAATTTTCTGCCCTTACATGTAAACTTAAGAAAACACTCCATGAAAATTCCAAATTTTTTTTCATTTGATCACATAAAATTGTAATGATTTTCACATCTTTTGGGAAATCATAACAAGGGAATGTCATAAAATTTTGATGATGCTAGTTGACCAAACATGAGATCAATAAAAACTTGCCTTGAAAGATGAACTTAGAGTAAAAAACATGAAATAGACAAGTTTCATAGGGGTTGTTCCAAAAATAAGCGTAGCTAATTTTGGGAGCAGCTAGCTCCTATTGGGGAACTTCCATTGATCAAACCTTAAAATGATCAATGGGAGTAGAAAATAGTCTCTAAGTGCCTTCATCTAAGCCATTGGGCCATGGAGTTAGGCCAAGAAAGGAAAAACCACAAAAAACTAAAAGGAAATAAATAATGCAAAAACTATAAAATTGTACAAGTGAACTCATCTAATACTTCAAGGATTGAATTGCTTCAAATGTTGACCATTTTGAGGCAATGAGAATGGCACTCCATCTTGATATTCCATCAAGAAACTATTTTCACGATAGACCTGATGAATGGTAAATGGACCTCTCTACAAAGAATTAAATTTGTCATGCATTCCTTTTGGTTCTCTCCTCTTGTCCCACAATAATACTTTATCTCTAATCTAAAAATCATGAATCCTTACCCTCTTTTTGAAGAGTTTATTCACCTAATTTTGATGTGCAGTAATCTAGTCTACTACCATGGTTCGTTGCTCATCTAATTCAATTAGGAATATGATCCTTTTATCAATAGAATTTTCTAAGGTTAAATCTTTGATTACCTTTGCCAACCTTAGTACTAGTAGCTATAGGGTAATTGGTATCTATGCATTCAAACCATACAAAATTAGGAATGTTGACATGCCTATTGCCCTCTTATGTGTAATCCTATCTGCCCACAAAGCATCAAACAATGCTTTATGCCAAGTCTTCTAATTATCATCTACTAGTTTTCTGATAATAGTAACTAGATTCTTGTTGTTCGATTCTACTTGGCCATTTCCTTGTGAAAAATAATCAGAAGAGTGGAAGAGGGTAATCATATAATAAAAGTAGAACTAGGTAATTTCATGAGAAGAGAAACAAGTTGCATTGTTTGTTACAATCTTAGTTAGAACTCCAAAGTGGGAAATAATATTTTCCTTAAGAAAATTACATACCACTTCTAAAGTAGCTTGCTTAGTTAGAATGGCTTCTACCCATTTGGTAAAATAGTCAATCACAGTGAGAACATAGTCATGTCTAGCACTTGATGATGGGTTCACTATGCCAATGAAATCATTACCCCATTATTGAAAAGGTTCTTCAATCACCACTATCTTGAGGGGTAATGTGGACAATTTAGGTTTCTCGATGAAATGTTGACATAATTCACACCTTCATACCCATTTGTACGCATCTTGAAATAGTGTAGGCCAATAATACCTCACTTGTAAAATTTTATGAGCTATCTCCAGTGTAGAAAAATGTCCCCCACAAGCTAAATTATGGAAAGACTCCAAAAGTTTACCTTGTTGTGCCTTATCGACGCAATGAAGAAATATCTCATCAAGGCTTCTCTTGTACAAATGATTGTCCCACAACACATAGTTAGCAGCCATTAGCTTAACATTCCTTTTTTATTTGTAGGATAAATGAGTGGGACACTCACCATAGGTAAGAAAATGAGTGATATCAGAATACCACTCATCAATAATAATGATGAAGAGAACTGTAGTCATGTCTTTGACCTCTGTTTCTTCATTTTCTATTTCTTTGGGTATGTTCTCAGCAATCAGTTCACAGAGCCCTTTTCCCCACACAAGTTTGGTAGGTTTGATATCAAGATCGAACTCCTAAATTTTGGAAATCTAATTTCTCCTTTTAGTACCAAACTCTTATTGAGTTAGGATGTACTTCACTATTGTGTCAGGCACTAAAACAATAGTATGTGAATTCAAGATATAAAAGCTAAAATGCTTCACTACCTTAACCATGGCATAAGCATGCTTCTCCATATTTGAATATTTTAATTCATGAGATTTGAGAGGACAAATCATAAATGATATGGGGGATTCTACACCTTCTTTTTTTTGTTGAACCAAAATAGTTGAAAGTGTATGCTCAGAAGCATAGCTGTATATTATGAAGTGTTTGGTATAATCTAGACAAACTAGAATCGGTGCATGGGCAATCACTTTTTTGATGTCTTCAAATGCTGACTTACCTTCTATAGTCCATCAAAAAGTGTCTTTGCCCTTCATCATGTCCAAAATGTGGTGAGTCTTCTCTATAAATGCCAGAATGAATCTTCGTAGAAAATTCACCTTTCTAAAGAAAGAATGAACCATAGTCTTACTAGAAGGATGAGCAAGAATTTGGATAGATTTGACTCTTTTTGAGTCAATTTTTATGCTTTCTCGAGATATAGTGTGACTAAGAAGTTTACCTTCTGTAACCCCAAAAATTGACTTCTTTGGATTAAGAGAAATACCATTTTGTCGATAGCGCTCCAGCACTTGTTGTAAATGGTGTGCATGATTAGGATGATATTTGAAAAAAAGGTCAAGTCATCAAGATATACTATAATAAACTTCCCCATTTCATTTTTGAAGGCAAGATCCATTGCCTTTTGGAAGGTAGTGCCAGCATTGATCAAACTAAAAGGCATTCTATGATATGCAAAAGTGCCCCAAGGTGTAGTGAAAGCAGTTTTATGTTGATCTGCTTTATTGACTTCTACTTGATTGTACCCAAAAAAACTATCTAACATTGATAACATTTTTGAACCAGTCACTATTTACAACACTTGATCCATAATGGGTAGAGGGTAGTTATCTTTTAAATAAGATTGATTTAGGTTTCTAAAATAAACATAGATACGAATTTCTATATTTTTTTTCTCACTGGAACTTTGTTAGTAATCCAGGTGGAATGATGGATTGGAAAAATAATCTTTGTATTCAGCATTTTTTGGATCTTTAAAAGGATGGTACCTGATATTTTGGGGTTGTATTGCCTTTATTTCTACTTTTAAGGCAATGACCCAAATTTAAGAGGAAATTCATGCCAGATCTCCTCAAGCTTGAGAGATTTCAAATCATCGTAAAAATATACCAAAACATCAATGTAATGGTGAAGAAGAGTAACAAATTTGTGATTTTCATCAGAAGTGCAACAATTCCCAATGTTAACCATCTTGGGATTTTCTATTTTACCTAAATTCACCCAATCAAATTCTTTGAAGGAATTTGAATCCACTTGTCACTGCTTGACATACCTGTCATGCTTATCAAACAATCTCTCAAGAGAAACCAAACCTTTTGGAGTTTTATTTCCCTTGAGTTGAAGGAACTCTTTCCTACTTTTTGAATTTACTTCAGGAATTGATTCTCATGGTGGAGATTCACTTCCTTCAAAATAAAGATCTTCCAAGTTATCCATCTTTTCTAGATAAGTAATGATTTGATTTTCATTGTTAAACACCTACCAATAACTAACATTATTAGGTACACTTAGTCAAAAGACTAGGTCAATAGTGTACTTGTCCCCTTTAAAATCATTATGGGGAACCATGAGGGTTACAGATACTGCCAATGAATCTAAGTGATCACTAAATTCTCTTGACATAGAAAAAATATTGAAAGCATCAAAACTTTCAATATAATCTCATACTAGATTGTGATAAAGTCGCAATCTTTCATTTTTAGTTTGGTATAGGTTCCTTATTTGATAAACCACCAGTTCAACATCTCCCTAATCATGAAGAATCTTAATACCTTTAGCATGATTAGGTTTTAATCCAAGTAGTAAAGACTCACACTCAGCAGTGTTGTTAGTATTGTTGAACTATAACTTATAAGAATAAGGAAAAATTTCTCCTTGAGGGGAGCTCAAAACAATTTCAGCTCTAGAGAGCAACTGCCATCAAATTCTAAAATCCAAACATTATCAAAATTTGATCCTTTCAAAAACTTATCTTCGTTATTCAGGGAAGATCCTTTGTTGTCTGGACTTTACTCTAACAATTCTTCTGACTTTGCATTTGAATTTTCTGAATTGTCACTAAAAGGACTTTCATCTGATGAGATAAAAACATCTTCAATAGTCAGGAAATAATTACCCATTTCTAATGATTCAAATAAAATTTGGGCTTCAGGATCTGATGTTTGGGTGACTATATATTTTGACTCTTTTTTAGGAAGTAATTTCTTCATAACACCTTTAATAGGTATCCTTACTTCAGACAGATCCATATTTAATTCTCTACCTACATCTTTGTAAAAATTTCACCCAAGCAGAATGCCATAAGAGGCTAGAACATTGGCTACTATGACTGTCATTTTGATCCTCTTCTCTAGAAAAGATGTAAATGCAAATTGGGCATCTTTGATATGACCTAGGAGTGGTACTTGTTTTTTCTCCATAGAGAAACATCTCCCAAAAGTCTTAGTCAAAGTAAGACCAAGAGAATCTGCTACCTTGGTAGGCATAACGTTATCAGAAGCTCCAGAGTCTATTATGTAATTACTCAATTTATGACCATTTATCAATAGGGAAACATAGAAAGGTTATATTTTCCTAGGGGTGACAAGAGGAGTAGTGACAAGATTATTATGGGTGGATTTATTCTTGGAGTAATCATGAGTTGCCTTTGAAAAATCTTGTCTTATAGGGGTAGTTTTACTTTTTACATATTCGGCTAGTCTATCAAACTGTTCAGGATTGGCTCGTAAGTACTCAATCTCAATCATTTGAATCTTGGTCTTTTTGGCATGATCAATTATATCAAATAATTGAAATGATCTTGAGATATAGGGATGGAGCCCATCATCCTAATATTTACTGGGTGTGGCACTGGTCTGAGAGATAGAAGTAGAAGGTACAAGACTATTTGAGGTACTTATTTTCTTATTAGTCACTAAATCCTTTGATTGGAAAGGTAGTGAAGTGCCTCATTTAGTGATAAAAAATATTGGCTGAGGTTATTCTCCTACTTTTTCTTTATCAACTTGTTGAGCTGACTGATTCTAGGACCTGGTAAAAATAGCGTACGATCTATCAAACACTTCTCCCTTCTAGCTTCATCTTGATAATTTAGGAAACCAATGTTGGAGTTGCCAGCTAATTCTTCTTGTTTTGTAAAGATATTAGCATCATATTCTTGGTCCAACTCAAGTTGGAATGAAAAATCATGTTTAGCTTCAAGGTAACCAACTACTAAATTAGCAGGTGTTGCTTCAATGGCAAGCTTCTCATATGGGGGAGGCATGTGATTTGGTTGTCTTTGATTTCTGGCAGCATTTCCTTGATATGAGTAGTTGGGAAACATCCTTCTTGGCATATCTCAATGTGGAGGGGCAAACATACCCTAGGCCATTTGTCTTTTTAGGGATAATAATAATTCATTTGCCAATTTTTGCACCATAAGATCTATGGTGCTAGTGGAAGAACTTTCAACAGATGAGGAATTTTTAGTTTTATTAGAATCTTTTCTAATATTACCTACTAGGATAAGATCATCCTCAACCTCAATGGCCAAATTTTTGGTTGTAGAAAGATCAATAGGGCTAGCTCGCCTCAACAAAAATATTACCTCAGGAAGTTGAGAGTTAATGAAAAAACACTTAAAGTTCTCTGGTGTCAACTGAGCAATTATAGGAATTTAGTTCCTCAGCTTGTTAAATTTATAAATGAAATATCACATGGGCTCATGAGGTTCCTTATTCATTTGTGTAAGCTAAGCCAACAAGGCATGTGCATCTTCAGTGGGTTTGAACCTAGCCTCAAACTTGGCCTTGAGCATATTCTAGTCAGTTATAGTTTAAGCTTAAAGGTCATAAAATTAGTCAGTAGTAGTGCCTTACAGAGTTTCTACAAATAGTATCATTGCTATATCTTCATATTCCATACCTATCACACCAAATTCTATGGAGAAGGAAGTAATATGCTCATAAACATGAACCTTCCCATTGCCATAGAATTTGTGGAAATTATTTCTCAAACTATGAGGTAGTTCATGTAAATGTGGGGCTAGATTGAGAGGACCAAATGAGTTGCCCCAAGGACCTTAGGCTGCCATGATATGATGATTGAAGGGAGGGATAAAAAATCTTGGTGGGGTAAGTATAGATAAAACTCTACTAGCACTAAGACTAGAAGATTTATTTGGTATTAGAGATCTGACATTGGTAGGAGGAAAGCTCCTAGTATGTTGGAGGTGAGATGGCAGAGGAGAGATCTCAAATTTATTTCATTGGACTAAATTTAATATAAGATCAACAATACCTTGAGCACTCTAGCTTCACGTGTACGGTGGATCTACTAGAGTGAAAAACTAAACAAGTACTAGAAATGCTTTAATTTGAAGCTTGAGGCTTTAAAGTGCATGTTCATGTCCCTAGCAGAGCCACCAAAAACTATTGGGTGAATATTTTGTCATCAAGTAACTGACAAAAAATGGGTATATCGACCACAACACAAGGAGATTTATACAGAAAAAAGTGTGGGTTTACCACATCATAATGAGATAAATCTCTCTTCTCATCAAGGGGAGGTTCCCTATAAACTATTTATATATTAATATGAACTGAAAATAGACTCAGGGGTGAGATTACACAATCCATCTCTTTTTTTTTAGAGATGATGTTTACAAGGCAAAAGAGAAATCTTGGTTAATAAATGAAAGCATTTCTCTTATTTCATAAATGATGTTTAGTAAATGGTAGAAAATCTTCTCAGATATTAACTAGATCCGCTAGAAACCCATGAAAGCACAAAGTCTTTCGTTGCTCCCTTTACTGATTTAGAATGTACGTAATAGTAGAGTGAAGTGCAGCTCAAATTCTCCACCATAAACTACAACAGAGCATAACATCACAAAGGATAAAAGTAGTTCAAAGCCTTTCTAATACCCTTATCAATAAAATAGGAGAAACATGAACTAAAGGTAATTATAGTAGCACAAAGTCTTCATAATTAACTTTAGAACATCTTTAGATAATTTACACACACTTTGCTTATTTAATCAAATAGATGAGAGAATATTAGGAAAAATAACACAAGAACAATCTCCCAAATAACACAAATTATTCCAACACAAAGTCTGAAAGTAATTTGCTTTCTCATTCATTCAAGAAAATATGATTTACAATCTAAGATCAAAGTCTCAGGAAGCATCTCAATTTTGTTAGAGTTTTTGATCTCAATTATCCAAAAATGATCTATGTACAAAAGAGGCTCCTTCTATATATAGGGAGATGCCTTTAGAATTGAGAAAAACTTAAAATATTATAACCTAGTCAAAGATGAGTCTCCGTTGACTTCGAGACTTTCCAAATTTTTACATGTAATTACACATAACAAAAGTATATGTGTAAATGTCCCAAGTCAATTACAAAGTGCATTTTAGAAAAATGGAAATTAAACCAATGGAAAGTTGATTTAATTTATAGCTCCACCCTTCCTTATATGAGTGTCATACATGGCGATAGCCACCTGAATCCTGATACTGTCTGGTGCAATAGTATTTTTGAAGACCACCTTAGCCCTGACTGTGGCATCTCTCACTACTGTGATTGATTTCACATGACTAGTTAACCTGGTTCTCAGAATATCCAAATTCAATTGATTATCCAAGATGTTATCCAAAGAGGCCACTAAAAATTATTTCTCCTCAAATTCCCTTCAAAACATACCTTTAAATTCTTGAATCATTTCTTCTGCTAAAATGAACTGGTTGTCCTATGTGGTGAGTTTGTAAGGTAGCTCCTCCAATTTATGCAACAGATTGATATCACTTTGTTCACTGAAGTCTCTATAATATTTGAGGTCCCTGATTAATTATTTAAGCACTTGACTCCTATATATTAATGCTTCTTTATTTTGAATATACGAGTCCCTATTAGTGATGACACCAATTGATATTAGAGTACCTATTTTTAGCTTCTTCATATCTATCCATTTGCTAAGATATTTATCTGTGCTTTCAATATCTTGAGAAAAGATATTGATAAGCTCATCTAGTTCATCTCTTATTTTCTTCATCTTACCCATTTTCTCAGACAATTCTATAAGTATGAAAATCCCTTGTGCGTGCATCTTATCTAAGTAATCCTCAAGCACTTTGCCCTTGAGATAGGTTCTTTATACTTTTTGGATCACAAGATCATCTATGGAGATAGCTTTTAGAGTTACTGCTTCTGGAGTAAGAGTGATTCTTCTTATCACTATAGTTAATTGTTCCACCCTCACTTTATAATGATCCTTCATTTCTCTTTCCCTATCAAATTTTTCAACCATAATATCCATTGTTGATTGCAAATCACTCTTGGCACCTTCATGAGTTATCTTCCCTAACTCAGCTCGAGAGATAGAGTAGCTGCTTATATCAAAAATTTCAAGAGTTACATCCTATGGAGGTTTGGCTATTTCTATAAATTTATGCCCCTTATCTCCAATCATCTTTGAAATGATCTTTGGTTTCTTAGGATTCTTAGCTCAGACCGTCACCATTTTACTGAAGTCAAAGTCATCTAGAGAGATGGCCTATTTTTTCTTTTTGGGCATGTAAGCCTATAACCAAGGTGGGAGAGCAAAATCACTTACATTAGCAACAGTACCTATAGTTGGCATCACTAGGGTAGCACCTACACTACTGGTGGGAACAATGTTCCTAGTATCAGTTAAAACCACACCTGCTATTGAATGGTTGAGGGCAAAACTATCTCTAATGTTTAAAGATGGAGATGAAAAACTAGGGATGGATCTTGATAAATGAAGAACATCTCCAAAAGTGCTTTGAGGATCACCAAAAATAATTTTAGGAGAGGTGGCTACAAAAGAGGGAACACTGATTAGAGAAATAGGTGGAGTTATACCAGGTGAGTTGGGTGGAGAAGAAGAAATTCTTGCGTCTGGCTGCACATCCTCTCATAGAGATAGAGTTTTCATCTCTGATTGACCTGCAGGCCTATCATCAGTTTCTATCTACCCTACTTTTGGTTCCTTAATGCTTTGATTCTCAACCTCCATATCTATTGTTTCAAGCTCTTTTTCTACAGCTTTTGATTTCTTCATTACAAAAATGATCCTAGGCTTATGGGGCCTAGAAGGATAAGGAACATCACTTTTATTCTTCATTTTATTTTTTGCTCTTCTTCTTGTCTCTTCTTAAAATTTAGCCTCTAATCCCATAATGAATTCTTTCAAAGTGATCCCCTTATTTTCTAACCAATCATTAGTGTTTTCCAATATTGGTTTGAATCTCATCCTCAAGGAGGTCAACTCTTTCTAAGACCATTAGATCGAGGGAAGAGGAGCATTGGTGACTTGTTCATCATGATATTTATTATTGATCATATCTCTATAATCTACTAGATTTTTAAGGATATCAGTGAGCCCTAGATATTCTATTTGATCAAGAGATAGTCTATTATAGTCCATCTTTCTAATATCTTCCATTGTCTTCAAATCGATCCAAACATCTTCAATCATAGGCTCATGGAACAAGGTCTTCCTCCTGATCATGTCCTTTACGCCTCTGTAGTCAAAATTTGGTCTTTTTTGAAATGCTTCATGGTTACAAGTTGTATTTTAGTCTCCATTGCTCTAGCTTTTATAGCAGTCAATACTAAGAATCTACCAATTTCAATTAGGAACCTAAAACTAGGTTTCTTGAGTTCCATCCACTTATTGTGCATGACAACAATTTGCCTGCATAGCTCCATCAAGACCAATTCATTTGAGGGGAATCTTGGAAACATATAGGGATATCCTTGTAAAAATCCAACCCGTAGATAACAAAAAGTAGGGAACTGTAATAATATACACCCAAAGTCATTTAGAATAGTCTAGGCTTCATCTGACACTCCTTTCTATTCTAATTAGGGGTCAAAGAGACACAAAAATATTGAAAAGAAAGCATCATTTACCCTCCTAAAATGATGGATAGAACCCTTCAATGTTAGTTGATGGTAATATTGATATACTAGGGTTGTTCTCTTGTCTCCCTCTGATGTTAAAGTAGGGAAGGTTCTCATGGATGCTATAATATACACCAAGTATGAAGTCATGTAGAATTTAGAGGTAGTGGATACCTTTATCAATTGCTCATGTAGAGCATTGCTAATTTGTTCTCCCCAAAAAATGACTTGTTTGCCATGGATAATTATCTTAATGAAGGGATACATCCATTCATGAAACTGAGAGGAATAAGGTAAACCTTGTACTCTGTTGAGAAGAGTAATCAAGTCACCGACCTCTTCTATAAAATCACTCCTTGGAAAGTTCCATGGCCATCTGGACAAGTTCACTCTAGGAGTTTTGAGCCATATATTATTAATCACTTTCTTTGCTTTCTTGGGATCTTTATCATATTCCTTTTGTGCTTCAACAAATTCAAGCTTCAACACATCAATAGTGGGAGGGCACATGAACACTTTGTCGATGAACTCATGGTCTAGTCTAATTACTATGTTACCACTAACATCTACCACAACCTTGGTATCCTTGTTGTATAATTGAGTGCACTGGAGAATGAACTCTGTGTGATGAGCTGCCATAGGAAAAGAGGAGACTAGATGAATATTGCTCTCAATTATCCTCTTCATTTTAGAGCTATGATTGTTTTCTTTGGTTCTTTCTATGAACTCAACCATATCTACATGGGGGGAAAAAAGGAGGAAGGGGAAGACAAACACTATAAAAACTAGACTAAAAGGAAAAAACATCATGAATAATAGAAGAAAAACAAAAAACAAAACAAAAACAAAAACAAGAAGAGAAAAATGTGAAACCCTACTTGGAAAATTGTGATACAATGCTTGAATCTGATGAAAACATGATTTCACTTGCACACACGATCATCCAGACACAAGAAGGAGGAGAAAACAAAGAGGAATGAAATAAAATGAGTCAAAAAGGGGTTAAAATGGGAAAAATATTGATCCCAACCACTCATCCTATGTGGCCATAAATACTATGCACAAAAACTGAGATCATGCAGGGGCAGCAAATTTTTCCACCTCTACATGTGAGGTTAGAAGAAGGATGCAGGGGTGGAAAAAAATTTGCTCCTACATGAAACAAAAGAAAAAAAATGCGAGGGTGGCAAATATTTATGCTCTTTCATGGAGGATGCAAGGGTGGTGAAAAATTTCACCTTTGCATGCTAAACTAAAAACCACATGTAGTGGTGGCAAATTTTGCTGCCCTTACATGCAAACTTAAGAAAACACTCCACAAAAATTATAAATTTTTTGTCATATGATCACATCAAAATCATAAAAATTTTCACGTCTTTTGGAAAATCATAATAAGGGAACATCACGAACTTTTAATGATGTCAGTTGACCAAATATGAGATCAAGGAAAACTTGCCTTGCAAGATGAACTTGGAGTGAAAAACATGAAATGAACAAGTTTCATAGGGGTTGTTCCAAAAACAAGCGTAGCTGATTTTTGGAACAACACATTGTGCCACTTAAACAAGGAAAGACTTGTCATCTCCTCAAGGGGTGTAAGTTAAAGTAATAATAGTTCATATATGGTCTGCTATGAAACATGAAAATTAGCTTGCTCAAAGCACACTTATTCATGCTTCTAAGATCTCTCTTGGATAGACTTCTAAGTAAGAAATCTTGTAAAAACTTGAATGGAATGTTAAGGGATCTGATATACATTTGATTAAATTAACGAATAGAAAATGGAAGATAAATAGGAACATGTTACTGATGATGGTGACCCTAGTCTTTCTCATGAATAACACACCTCTCTTTAATGCTTACAATTAGACCACCCATGTCTATGATATAACTACTAAATTTTTAATGGGATTACCTTATGAAAGATGCACATACCTCTTTATATTTTTTTAATGATGCTATCATGCCCTTAATTTCATGCTTGGGAATCTTCTATCCATAGGTCTTTTGATTTTTTATGTTTACCATTTATTTCTCATAGCCAAACAAGGTTTGTTTGAAGATGGAAATGAATTGTCTTAGAACTTGATTGGGCTACTTAGGAAGATAACAAGGCTCATGAGGGTTATAATAGGATTTCTAAGAGTCACCATAATAATGATAAGGATCTATGTATGGTTGATGAGGTTCATCATAAGGTTGATATGGATCATGATAGGATGTATATGGATCATATTAGAACTACTAATATTGAGATGAATGACCAAAGTCTGATCCATATGCTTATATAGCCTAGAAAACACATAAAAATAACTAAAATTATGAAAAAAAAAATATCTTTACCTCATAGATGGGGAGCATACAAATACTTGAAATTTCTTGTAGATAAAAAGATGTTATAAATATACACTCCAATGGTTGACTCTATGTCTCACTAAGCATGTTAGAAATGTTAGAAACCTAGATAACACCCTATTAAAGGTAGTGATTTCCTTCACACCTAGACTAACATTGAAATGGTCTAAGGTGTGGGACACTTGCACTTAGACCAAACCTCTAGATTTGTGAGGCTAGCTCTTTTGACGTATCACTCTGGATATGTTTCCAAAAATTAAATTACTTTTTGGGTTGAAAAGGGTTAGAAGGATAACTAAAATGGAAATATATTATACTAATGGTGATACACCTATATTTTTGGTTCATCCACTCTATGTTAACTCATAAAATAGTTATAAGACAATTCAAATCACTAAATATACAACTCTAAAGGACTCTTATGAAATAATATTTTATATAAAGGTTAATCAAGTGATCAAATAATGAGGTTAATGATGGAATAGGCTTGATTAAAGGCACTATACAGTCAATATATCCATTGTTAGCTCAATCAATCAACATTAAACACTATTTATGACCTGCATAAGATGACATACTAGTAACTAGGTGAGATTAGAACCTAACAAGGTAGAAAGTACTACCACATGTGAAAATCCAACCAATATAACACACTATACCATTATATGGGAATATAAAAATAGTAATTTTATTCATCTCAAAAGTTTACATAGCTCAATCTTGGTAGAGTTTAATCATGCCCAAGAGAGGGATCTTGAAAATAGGCCTAAAAGATTGAATATATAGAAGTTATAAGAGAATTATCCAAGAGATTGGCATATAAGAGAGAAAATTAAGTCAACTCATCATAAACTTAAGCTAATTTTAGTTAAAACTTGTAGAAAATAGTCTTCAAGATTTCTCTTTATGGTAGTGATTTTACATGAGCTTTGTATGAGCTTATTTTGGTGTTGGAATGAGGTTGTGGGCCCCTTTGACTTGTAAAAAATATTATTGAATGATTTATATACCATAAATTGGAAAATAAATCCACTTAATTTAAGATCTAGATATGTGAAAGTCCTTCATGCTTTAGACTTGGAACATGCATTGATTGGCACTTAAGTCTATTCAACTCTTCCTTTAGCCCTTCTTTGCATGAATTGTCACTTAAGATCAAGTTGTGCATGTAATATACAATTTAATACCATATAAATCATGGTAATAACACCTAAATACTAGTAATGAAGTGTGGTAACTCCACATTAAATCATTTTTTATGCATTCTATGCCATTCTTCATTTAAATTATTTGATAAAAAAGGCATACTATGCCAAATAGGCCTAGTAGCTTAGTTTATTGCATTTATGACCATTGGAAATTAAATTAAAAAATTTAAACCTATAAATAAAATTATATTTATTCTTTGAAAACCCATAATATCATGATATAGGTCATTTTGATGAATAAACACTAGTAACTTAGTTAAACTAGTTGACTAGGTCAATTGCCCTGAATTTCTATACACTAGTTGTTTCGAATTGACTTAAAGAGGAATTTATAGGATTTTTTTTTCATTTTATTACTTGAATAAGAATAAAAAGTTCCAAAAATCACTATCCATTGATTGGAATCCATTAAAATTCCTTGTACCTCTCCTTTTAGTACTTTTTCTTCAAAAAACTCTATTTTATACCATAATTCATATAATTCCATACAAAAAAGTACCATTTTATGACCCTCTATAATTTTATTTCATGTTTTAAAATGTTTTAGGATGATTCATGAGGTTTTTATTTCAATAAATTTGACTTTTCTAAAAACTGGTCCTTATGAGGGTTTGGGAGGGTTTTAGAGGTAAACCTTCTTAATGATGGTTCATAAAGTACATACCTCTAAACCCAAAGTTATTAACATTAATATATATTATATATAACCCCTCAATTTCCTTGATAATATTGGGTTCCCACACAAAATTTATGAAAATATATCTACATAAACAAGTTTGCCTTTAGGGTTTTGCTTGCATTCTGGGCATGCTTATTCTCTTAGTGATTGTTCATAAATTATAGAAATTAAACCAAAATAAATCCTTAATGAATTATAATTTAATATGGGTCATAAAATCATTCTAATTTAATTTGGCCAAACTCTTCACATGATGAAAGATACTAGCACTTCAATAGTTGGTTCAAATGGGTATTTTGACTGCATAATTCAAATTTCTACTTATGGAATAAAATGAACTTTTATAATATTATTATTTTATTAAATAAAACTTAATTTCACCTAAAACATCTCATAATACCATATTATTATGCCATTTTTCATTAGAGTGTTTGAAAATGTCTTTAGGTGGTGTAGGCCTTTTAGGTTGTAAGGATAGCTTTAGGCTAGTTACTAATTTTTGATGTTATAAGAAACTATAAAAAATATGGGGATGCAAAATAATCACGTAAAATTCATTAATACCTCTTCCCATCCTATATTATCCTCTCAAAATTATCAAATTCAACTTTTCTCTTCATAACCTTATGATTGTGCTTGTAGGAGTGGTTATTTGCCTTCCAATTTGTATATAGTTTTGATGACATTCCCCTTATAACATGAGATTATCCTCTCCATGATATATTTAAATGTCACTCTCACTCTCCCTTTAGCTTTCACAAGATTCTTGATGCCTTGAAACACTCTCAAACCACCTAATTGACATCACTCCTAGCATAGTACACAGGCCTACTTGATAGTTTTAGCCCTCAAGGGCATGATTTGCATATATTATGGAGTGTAATCACCTCTAATTTTTTAAAAAAATTTAAAAAAGTCATTTAATGATTATTAAACACTTTTTTGAGGTTAAAACCCTCAGCTACACCATATAACTCTTCAAGAAGTATGTCTACTTATTTGACTATGATTAGATAAGAGGTTCATAATGTACACATAGTGAATGGTTACCCTACTAAATTTACATAAAAAAATATTATTTATAGCTAGAGAAAGTATTAATAACCAAATACATCAAATTTCATGCTTAGAGGATGCATATTTTGGCCTATAGAAGGATATTTCTCAACATTTAGTAGTAGGTTGCCTGCTTGCTCAGTCCTAAGATTATGTTTTCCTTCCTTTTAGCTTGTATTTTATTTAAGAATGATGAATATTATTTTAAATTATATAAAACTCCTCCTTTAAATTTTTTCATCCTTAATTTTTTATCTTTCAACCTCATGCCACCTATAACAAACTTTAGATCATTTAAGAAACTCATTATGACTGTGTACTAGGCACTATTGTAGGTGATCTTGATGAGATTTGAAGTGTTTATAATCCCATATAACTATTAATTTATTATTTAAATAATTTTAAAGTGGTTTTAAAACTCCCTCCCATCTCCTTGTTGATCCTACTCAACTCAACACTATTCTCAAGTGTTATACACAATCTTATTCTATACAACAGACTGTGTACCTTCATCTCATGTTATTGGTAGTGTTTTAATAGTATTTAAAAGTTTTTAAGATGCTTATTGGTCACTTGGTTAGAGAGATGATCTTACAATCCTCATTATTGAGTAGATTATCTTTAGTTTGCACTTTAGGACATATAAGTGATTGTATGATAGAGACTATCATTTGGTGTGGCTATAGGTTGCATTGATAAGGTAATCTTGATTGTGTCATTATTTAGACACTCCTCTATTTACCATCTTTATTTCCTTAAATTCCATAATAACTATGTATACTCCATACCATCATGAAACTCCTTATGGACCATTGTGCCTTCATATTATTTACTATTTTGAAGATAGGCCTACTATCTTAAGAATGTTGGAGGTGGTGTTTTTATCGAAAAGACCAAAAAGAGTTTGGTTCTCCTTCATAGTATGAATTTGGGTATAAAAATATTGACCATATTCTTTATAAAACTATCAGCTTCACATGTTCACCATTTCCCCTTTATGAAAATAGACTTTTATCCTCATATGTGGGATTGTACTTTTATGATTGTAGGTCCCTTTACAGACTACAATAGTGTCTAAAGGTGCTTGGAACACCACCATAAGCCTCTTATCATTATATTTAATTATTTTAACTCTTCTTAAATTTTTTCTTGGGTTTAACTTTGTCCTTATAGTCTCAAAATTTTCCTTGTCTTCATGCCTGTTCTTACTTCATATTTTATCTTGGCTATAGCTAATGATTGTCCTTGGAAGATGACTATAGGTCCTTCCTCCTTTGAGAATATGAAACTTAACAATACTTTTTTCTTGAGGAACCTTAGTGAGGTTACACATCTCATATTAAAAACTCATTTGTAGATTCAAACTAGCCATCAAGAACCTATAAAGGTCTAAATATTATCATGTACATTTACTACTATAGTTTATGACATTAAGAATAGGGTTGTATGTGTTTTAAGGACACTTGATTGGGTATATACTAATTCCTCTTAGCATGTTTCATGAATTAATTTATAACTAATGTCAATACCCCATCATTTATTTCACCTCATTGTGGATCATAAAATGATATGATGATGTCAACCTTCAAGAATGATTGTATATGTCTATTGTATGTACTGTAACCTATAGGTTGGAGTATCAAAAGTGAATATTTACAAACATATGACCTCTAATTATATTTTAATATTGTCTTTCAACCTATTTTAATGCTTATATTTCTTCAAAAAAAACATTGTTAAAGATTACCTCCTTGAAGGACTTTCATGTTGGGCAGTTGTAGGTGGAGTTTGAGTGCATGATTTTATGGAATATGGTAGAGATAGACCTTGACAAAGTCATAAAAAATTACTATGAGATTTTAATTAATTTATTAGGCTTAATTATATAGTTTGAGTAGATACCTTTAAGGAGGTATCTAGTTTAATCTCCCTTATTTATACTTTCATAAAAACTCTTGACTATTTTCATTGATTTTAGGTGATTTTTTCTACTATCGAGCAATGCTCTTAAGTCTACATATCCTCCTTGCATGATCATAAATATTCTCAAAATCCTTTGAATATTTTTTAATAGTTTTTTCATGAGATAAGGTGAGATTAAAGTGGTGATGTGAATGGTATATGGGAACTATGAATGGAGGGTGGAAAGGAACTTTATTATAGTGGGAGTGCTAGTGAGAGACTATAAGGATGGAGATGAATTAAAATGGGGTGATAATGGGACATGAGGAGTATGTAAAGATCAAATTGAGATTACTATGAAAGCATGGGAATATCCTCTTAAAAACATATAGATTTGGATGAATTTGAAGGTGAACAAGATGATAAAATTGAAACCTAGGAGTTTGATAAAACATTAAAATGTGCTAAGAAACCTTAAAGTTTACTAAACAGTGACTTTAAAGGACTCTTTAGAGTCATTGATGGATTATTAGCTATGAAAATTCATGAATTTTTTTATAATAATGAGGAGAGGACATGTAAACATGATGGATACCTTCTTAAATAAGAAACCAATAAATATTGATGTTGTTTTCTCTCTCCTTAACCATACAATCTCCTTTAGAAGCATATAGAATATAGATTTTCATTGTAGACCTATTATTAAGATCCATATGATCCTTGAAAGTGTGAAAAATACCTAAAGAATTAAATGTAAGGATGAATTTTATTCATTAAAATCTCCACAACCTATACTTTTTTTTTGTTGTGATGCTTTAATGAGGAGAAATTATAGAAAACCAACTACCTTTATGGATGCAGGACTCCTGATATATGACTTGAATTCAAAGGTATTATTCATGAAGGATATATGACCAATAATAGAACCAATTACTCCATATATAATCTCTTTGAGTCTAATTTCTTTTTCTAAAATTGTATACTTCGATTTTCTCTCTCATGGTCATACCACCTACAAACCTAAAGAGCTCTCCCTATGTGCAAACAAGCAAAATGAAGGATGTGAACCATTTTTTCACCCATTTTTCACCTTATTTCCTTGAAATTATTTTTTAACACCTGATATTACCACCTCCTCATACTTATGGCCTCAACTATATGGAATGAACATACAAGTTTATAGTTCTTTATGAAATATGCATGAAAATGGCTTGTTTTTACCCTTTCATTCAAAATTTATTATTCCAATACTAATTATAGTGAATTAATAGGATATAAATGATTAATTAGTATCCTAAAACAAGAATTAATTCATTTTACATGATTTTAGGGGCCAAAGTTGGTATGTGTGGGCTAAAAATGTGCCTTTTTAGGCTTAAAATTACATAAAATGACCTTTTTAACTTATGAAACTTTATGATTAAAGTTAATTCATGTATGTTAATGTTTAAAAAGTAATTTTGACTAATTATATGGCATTTTTGACACCAATTTTATCATGTAGAGACCTAAAAGCTTTATTTTTAGTCAAACTACACATGATTGACCACCATGTAGAGGCTCATAACATTGTCTTGAATTTTTTTGAATTACATAGGTTGGTATTTAGACTTGATAGGACAATTACCAATAATCTGTTCTTTAGGTCTACTCCACTTGATCTCTCTCAATACTACCTCTAGGCTTCTTCGCTCAACTAGCCCTCATTAGGACTGAATAGGTTATATGACCTTGATCTTCAAGTGTAGAACACCTATATGATCATCATGTAATGCTTATCTAATCTCTCCCTAGGTTTTATAACATTTTACCCAACCTCCTTAGTCTCATTTATTTTTCAATCCATTCACTTACTCTGAGCTTATACAAATGGGCCTCAAATGCCTTGTATATATTCTCATGTCTTGTTCATATATCACTTGGTTAGCCACACACCCTTAACCTCTTAGGTTGGACATATATTAGGTCTTATGACATACCATAAATAATATTCAAATGAACTTTGATTCCATTTTGGTTTGTCATGACTCAATTCGGCCTCATTTCACTTTTAGGTCTCATGGAGACCTAATTGCATTAGGTTTGTCTAGTAATGTATAAAATTGATCCATTGGAAAACCTTTCAACTCCATATATGTTAATATTATTTAACACACAACTAAAATATACTTTATCCAACATCCTATAATCTCCATAACACTTTTTAGGTCCAACCAATTCATGAAACCCCTCAATAGTACTCAGTCCTATTAGGCCTATGTACACAAGAAAGTCTCCCTTTCAATAATGAATCTAAAACACACTTGAGACACTCAAATATGATAATAAAAGATACATATATATAGTCTAAATTACCTTAGGGTCATTAAAAAATTAATTATACACCTTCACTCATAACTTAAGGCTTCAAGAACACCTCTACAACTCACTCAAAACTACCATATTACCTCAAAATATATTCATGGTGACTTAGACCTCCAAAAACTATATAGACATTTTACATGAATTATTATGAATGTATATTATCCTATGGGATAATTATAACATTATTATATATAAATATTTTATGTGTAAATGGTAAATATTAATCTTGTAGAGCAATTTCTTTACTTTATATCATAATTCTTATCTGAACTAGATAGGTCAACTTATGAGAAACTCTTTCATCATATTCACTGACCTCAAAAACTTATACCAAGCATGAAAATTACTTAAAATTCCTAAAAAACATCTCCATGTAATTTTTTTCATCATTTTATCATAAAAACATACTCCAATTCATCTTCTCACTATTGCCTAGGTTTTACATTATTTACACCATTAGGCTTGTTAGCAATTGGCTAACTTGGAAGACCAGTTTAGCATACTTGAAGGGTGTAACCTATCCAAAAAAACTTCATGGGAATTAATTATAATTATCTATATTATTTTCACATTCATTTTATTTCCATGACTAAAGCAACTTTTGACTACTAAAGCAAATTCTCTATAAACAAACCTGTATCTATGCATTTTCTCTCTCATCTGAATAACCACCACTACCTATAGGTACTTGGGAGAGTTGAATACATTATTCAATATTTTTTATATGAATTTGAAACCATTTTTGGCTGATTTTAACAATATATTCTACATCAGGTCCTTATTAGGGTTTTAGGGAGGTTTAATAGAGGTTTTGGTGTTAATGATTGTTCATAAAAGACTACCCCTTAAATCCAAAACCAATTCCTATAAATATTATCTATGACCCTTACCCATCTCTCATTAACATCTCAAGTTCCCATGTAGAGGTAAAACATGCCAATAAACACCTAGAAGTTCTTCTTGGGTTTGCATACCTTTATTTTGTGTACTGAAGAGACCTCAAAACCACTTTTCATGTTATTTACTACAAACCATGACCTTATAATCCATTATCACTCTTTAAACAAATTATATTACATCCATCCAAGATATCCTTCACATATTTGCCTTGAAACCTAATATTTATGCCTCATTAAGCTAGGTAGGTCTAAAAAATGGTCTAGGTATAGACCAAGACTGAAAGACCTACCTTCAAACTTATGACTACATCCAAACCTCATTATAATTCTCACACAACCTTAAAAACCTCTCACCTACCTATGTTCACTCACCTCATCATGTCAAAAACTCATACCTTCACTTTGCCATGACTAGGCTCAAGTTTCTAATGCACTTGATAGCTTGACTTGTTCATTTCATGTCATGACCTTAATAAAACATAAAAAAAGTAGACATAATACATCACAATAAACTCATATCACTACACCATTCTCTTTTTGGTGATAACACTCCTCCATAGCCTCAAACACACTTAAAACAACATTACCAAGCTTCATTTGACTTGACATCTCTCTTATATACACTTGAACACCTTTGAAATCATCCTTGACATCAACCTTGAATTTCATGCAACCATAATACATTAGTTTCCTCTAAATTATCTCTTTCCTTCAAATTATCTCATGGCAATACTCTTCTTAATTCATCTTGTCTCATCACATAGTGCCAACTAGGCTTAATCACCTTTGTTCATTCATTTCGCTATGTTTCCTTCACATGGCTCATCCTTCAATGATATGTACCTTCCATGCTCAAAACATTCATGAAAATATCAATCTTGATCACTAATCACCTTTGACATCATGATGCCAACTAAGAACACACTCTCAATAGGTTACTACCATGCTCAACATATTTTTGACATTGATGATCATTATGTCTTTATATGATACACCCTTTTGACATCAATGACAAAAACATGCCAACACATTATGGCTTGAATAATATTTTCACTATCACGGGGTTGTTTCCAAAATCTTTCTTTAAAACTCTAAACAATCTCATCTTTATCGATAATAAGATTTTCATTGTTAAGTGGGGGAAAAATGTCTAGATTCCCATCTTGTGTATCATTTTAATCTTGATTTTATTTCTCATCTTGTACTTAATGATTTGGATATTAAAAATTGATAGGAATAACTTTAATTTGTATATATGCATATCAATGATGTACACTATAATATTTTGAAGAGTATAAATGTAATTTTATTTTCTGATATATGACTTTTTCACTTAATAACTAATTTTATTTCTATAATTCTGATATTAGTTTACTCATACTAATAATTTGATCCCTTATAGTCTCAAAAGTTCAAGTAATGGTTGATTTTGATTAAATATATAGGCACACACATTGTAGGTGAGAGGTGAAGGCATGGATAGGATGAGTATGGTTATTACAAATAATAGTATAGGTTTTTTCATCATGTGGAGGAGTGATAATATGGACCTAGTTAAAGGGATAATAGTTATCACTTTCATGGAGATGAGGAGGAGAAAGATAATTTGTGCATAATATATGACATTGAAACTTGAAATATGGTTTTTGTATTATGTACTAAATCCTCTATGTGTGTAAGGGTTTGCTTATTAATGGAATTTCACATAAGATAAAGATAACATGATAAGAAATATGACATATATTTGAACTGATTTAAAGCATCATTTAGATATGTGTTTATGCCATCTTTTAATTCATTCCAAATGAAAGCCTATAATCATGAAAGATAAGCTATAAAATTTTGCATCAATAAGTAATTAACTTCATCTATCATTATTATGATGATTATATGAAATATAAATTAAAAAATGCAAGGATCTAAAATCTAGTTATGTGTCCTTGAAGGTTGGAAACATAAACCCTATGGTTGTCTAGGGTTTGGGTTTTTTCACTATTTAAAATAAGTCAAGATCAACAAATGATTTAAATTTTTAGGGTTAGGGTATGAGTATGGTAAATCATGGTAGAAATATGCAATAAATACAAACACTAATTTATAATAGAATTGACTGAGTTTGACCTTTCTAGAAATAGAAACAAATGATGTAAACAAGTAATTAGATAGAAAATGACTTAGACAGAAGATTTAGAGGCTATAAACCAGAATAGGAACTGATTTGAGTATCAAAGATATCATTTATGTGTCAAAACCCTTCCTAAATAGTAGCACCTTATATACAAAGGAAAATTCAATAGACCTATTAATCAATCCTAGCTTAGAGAAGATAAGTCCTACTTAGACTTCTGATTCTTGATAAACTATATATTTAGAGTTATGACCAAGATAAATCTATTAGACCTCAGTAAGTGGTGTCTTTCCAAAATAACATCACTTGAGAGGGTTAAAAAGCCTCTAGTTAATCAACACTATGTAATAAATTTAGCTAGGTCCTATGTTTTCATATTCACTAAGTAAATGCAAAGTAAAGTAAAATCTAATCTAGTTCACACCAAAGATTGTGTCACAAAGTAAGGGTAATAAACATAAAAATTAAACATGCATAGAAGATCTATACTAAAGTCAATGTATAGGAAATTCTAATGTATGGGAGTGAATTAAAAATTAGAATATACCTACTCTTACAAAGGAGTAACAAAGTTAGGAATACTTACATTGGAAGACTAACCCATCAAGCCTCAATCTCTCTCTCAGACAAAGTTATTTGAAAATTGTTTGTGTGGTATGGAATGATAATAATACTAACTTATTTTTGGGATAAAAAATTTCTCTATGCATCCACAAGACAAGATCCATACCTCCAAATAAAACATTAAAACCATAAGCAATGATCCTTAAGTAGAATGGTGGATAAGCATATACATAATATGATATTATTATTCTTCTCTTTTCTTCAAATGACATATATGGATGTGTATATAGATGAATAGAACCCTAAACCTTTCTAAATGTTTAATTTATAGGGTAAGCCCAATTTGATTTTGTATCATTATTTGATAAAATCAAGATAAACCATGATTTACATTAGCCAAGGCCAACCTAAACCTGTAATGTGCTTTTAACAAATTAAATATAGGGTTAAACCAAGCTGAAAATGTATGCTAAATTTCAAAAATGGATTTTAGGATTAAGAATGGGCTAAGTATGATAGTGAATTTATTGGAGGAGTGTGTAACATAATATCCAAGGATGAGGGAAGTACATAGGATATGGTTGTGTATATAACAAGTGGTAGTATAAGGGACACAAATCCTATAAAGTACCAATGATCTACCCACCCCTTTCCTAGTGCACCCTTTAAGGTATGTACTCAGAGAGATTGAGACATGATAGGTTCCTACAAGAAAAAAATTATCAGGAATTGATGAATTTTTAAAATATTATGTATACATATGCCCCAATCAAATCTCATCACCTATCACATAGGTGCAACATGGGATGGTGCTTCTAGAAAAGAACATAATAACACATAATGTTGGAGCTAAATAAGTTGTAGTAAGAATAAAATAAGATAAATTAAAGGATAAAATTATAAAATACATACCTTTACTTACCTTAGTGATGTAGATAAGGAATGAGGTGAAATAAACATGAAGGTGTCCAATGTAGTGAAATTTAGGTAAACCTATAGAAAATAATGAAAAATATTTTTTTTTGCAAAAAAATACATGTGATATGTGAAAATATTCTCTACGATGTTAGGATTCTAAAACATATTTTAGTTTGAAAAAGTGCTAGTAGAAATAAAGATATGATAAAAAATTAGAATCTAGTTGTGAATATTTTACAAGTAAATAATTTTGAATAGTAAATATATAAGGGTGAATAGTAAATATAGTATCAAAAAGGTTGATATAATCTGGAGGAAAAGGAA
>JARHVA010004543.1:870000-935000 GCA_037957365.1 Torreya grandis | reverse complement strand
TGGCCACAAATATTATCCATGACATCAAAAACATCTATATGAATATGGATCCTAACAATAGTCAAATTCTTATCAATCCTCATGGAAAGTTGTATAAATAACTCTCTTTGAATGTCCTTAATATAATATGAAAGTGTAGATGAAGGATCATGCTCATTAGGGCTCTCAAGTGTAGAATATTTAAGTAGAGGAATTGGTGCGTAAATAGGAATGGTATATATGAGATGAAGGGGAGGCACCACTAGTGGGGAAGAAGCCATAGGTGGGAAAGAAACCATAGGTGGAGAACAAGGAACCATAGGTGGGTAAGTAAGAACCATGGGTGAAGAATTAACCATAGGCAAAGATAAAGTAATATTCTTACATGGGTGACCTATTGAAGGAGGAATATCTAGTGTAGGCATGGAAAAAAGGTGATGATGAAGTTTTTAATATAAAATACATAAATTATAGGTATGATGGGTATCACACTAGTGCCAAAGATAATATACCTCCCCATATATAGGGATAGACTTAGGTAACAACTTGGGAGGAGGTATAAACTTGTCTTTGGGATAAGAAATGGTAGGATGCAATGTGATAATATATTAATAAAGCTTTCACTAATGATTGGAAGAATTATTATATGTCTCATGGAGGTAAAAAATATGATTTTTAGTAGACTTTGAGGGCCTACTAATAGAAGAGGTAGAAGGAGACATTGGGGGTAGCTGATATAGATGGCAGTCTTTGGTTTAATGACTAACAACTTTATGAATGTCAAAATAAGGCTAATCAACTCATTAGGTGGGCATGGGATCAAGTTATGACAAAGTAATAATTTCATCACCAAGTAAAGGTAGGGCTAAAGTAGAAACTGGACTAGGATCATTTAAAGGTAAAGTGAGATCAAAAATATAATGAGGCTTAGTTAAAGATAGAGTGAGAGTAGGAACTAGACTAGGTTTAGCTAAGGTGAGGCTAGACACATGAAAGGTTATGTTGATGTGGGTTTTATGCACACCTTAGAATGTTTTAATAAGGTTGACTCTGAAATTTTGGGATCTCTATGGAATAAGGTTCAATTTTAGGGCATGAGTTGTAGGTATGTAGTTATAAAACCAGATGATGGGATGGTAGATTGAGCCTATGGGTTATTTAACCAAGTTTTATGGATGGACACATGAAATATAATAAAAAGTACTCACTAAATGAGTTGGATGGGTGGATAATTATTCTAAGGTGGGTAAATCTTAGAGAAACTCAAAAGAGGAAAGAAGGGTAATGTATAAAAGAAGGTTTTGTGTTCCTAAAAGGTAGCTTCTTAGATTGTTTATTTAGTGGACAAGTATATCCAAGAGTAGTTTTTTCCATTTTTTAACTATTGCACACTCATGAATAAGCATGGTTAGCAGTCTAAGATAACAAATATAGGGTGCTCAATGATCTCAACTAAAGGTTGCTCTTTTATAGCTATTATTACACACCCTTTTCTAAAATATTATAGTTTGGACCAAGAAGTTGTCTAGGTTAATTATGACTCATGCCTAGAAGACTATATCAAAATATATACCTCTACACAACTTGGATTATTAGTTCAACATTTATAAACCACTTAAACTAATGAAACCTATCAATCCTTAATTGTTATTACACATCTAAGAGTAATATTATGTCACATATCAATTTCTCTCTAAGCTAAATAGCTTGTTTGATCTAAGGATTATTATGGTTGATTAGTTGGTTAACTAATATTTGACTAAGCTTAATGACATGTGTTGATTATGGGACATTTTGTGTTGCTTAATTAGTTGCTATAAATTAGCAGTAATATTATATATTATATACATTGTGATATTATTTGTTAGATATAAAACATTATTTTATGGATATAATGATGTTTTGGGCTAACTACCTTCATTGTCATGAGGTGGATGCAAGACAGATTCATTCCTCATAGTGTGATAAAGGGAGAGCATCATCAAAGAGTATGGTTTAGATGGAGACATTTGGGGATGATAGAGAACAAATATGGAAACACTTGCACACACCACTTTATATATAATGTTTCATAATTAATTATTTGACATAGATAGTGTACAATGTTGTGTACTTTAATTTTAAGTAATTGTTAATATGCTTTCTAGTTTCATTTTGATTTCTGATGATGATCATTTTTATTGTTTAAGTTATTTCACTAGTTTTGTGATCATACTAGCTTATCTTATATAATGCAATTATTTGATTGAATGAGTGAATTTGGTTATGTTTTACTTATCTTACTTCCTTTTTAGGTATGGATTCATAATATAAAGATATGATGTTTTAATGGATTTCATTATTTTTATTTTATTTATAATATTTAAATAATAATAATTAAAGAATATTATTATTATATATGCTAAATCTATATGTCAAAAGATATAAATAACATTATTTTTAAATATCTTTGTATTCGATTAAATTTTTGACCCAAGGTTAAATTTTAATAATACATAAATACATTATTTTAATTGTTAAATGATATTAGGAAATCATTGTATTTTCTATGTATGTTTTTGGATATCATAGTAACATTGAATTATAGTCTTGTAATACCTAAGAGTATTTTCATGTAATAAAATCATTATTATATTTGAGTAATAGTCATTACATGGAAATACAATGGTTATCGACTAATATAGTCATTACATGGAATAAACATGGGGACTATGTGACTTATGGTTTAGTTGGTCTATTTTTGGAAGTTGATGATTGTTTATTATGTCAATGACATGTGAATTTTATAAAGACTATAAAATGATTATTTTAGAATTTTATGTAAGTCTCAGGATAATTAGGTTTTCTAAGCATCCATGAACTCTGAGTTAACCATCATTTGGTAAAAATCATAGAGAGTTGGTGATGGATACATGGTGGAATACTATAGAAATCTATTGAGAAATTTTAACATGCCTTTTATCAATCAGTTTTACTTGATAGGAATGGAGGATAAATTAGAGGAAAGGAAGTGATGGAGAGAAATAAAATAAAAGTAAAAGGAAGTGTTGGGAATGATGACATAGACATAGACAAATTTGTAGACAAAAATGGAAAGGTAAAAGGATTTGGAGATTATAAAGTTTGGCTTACATGGAAACATATTGAGGCCAATTTTATATTGGAATTTCTATGTGTTAGTGTTGGATAGAAATTGATAAATGAATTGATATAATAATTGGTTTTCAATTTTTTGAAATGAATTATAAAAAATATATATAGGGGGTTATATGTAGGGCCCTATGGAAGGCTCAGACTTGATATAACCCTACATCCAACCACATAATCCCAAAGGGGTAAAGGGTAGGGACATAGAATTTTAGCATGCTTGAACTCACCATTGTGAAATATTTGCATTTAACCCAATGTCAGCATAACATGATTAAAAGATTAATTGAATTGTTACTTAAGTTTTTATGGCATTTTGATTAGGATATATATAGTCAATTATTATAAATGGGTATAATGTGTGTGTGTGTGTGTGTGTGTGTGTGTGTGTGTGTGTGTGTGTGTGTGTGTGTGTGTGTGTGTGTGTGTGTGTGTGTGTGTGTGTGTGTGTGTGTGTGTGTGTGTGTGTGTGTGTGTGTGTGTGTGTGTGTGTGTGTGTGTGTGTGTCTAACTAGTTTGACTATTTAAAAATGGAAATGGGTTTATTTTTATTATTCACTTGGAAGTATATATGTATATATATTATTATAGGAAGAGATGTGTATATATACCTTATAGGACCTTGATAGCCTGGGGTGTATATAAACATTAGTTTATATAATAATATATATAAGCATACACATACATATATACATCGATAAAAATATTAAAATATGAAAGAATATATAAACATGACTAGTAATAACCTTTATAATAATTATGAGTTAATCTAGGGTTGTTTTGATATGAGATCGACTAGTTATTATTATAGTATGCCATTAATTTAATAAATGAATGTGTCAGTATAGTTATGTGATTATACATAAATATAGTAAATGTATTTTTTGGGTTTATGATTTTGGTTTATATTATAAATAATTAAAAATATTGGTTTGAATTTGTCAAACTATGAAAAAAATTAAAATATAACATCATAATTGACTTAGTCAATCTGTAAACTGAGTAGGGTTTGTATAAATTGACATTGACAATGTTATACTATGGAAATATTATATATTGGTATAAATTTTACTATGCCAAATGATTATTAGTTGGGAATTTATATTTACTTTAATTTGACTACATCAAATGTTAATATGTTTGGGTTATATTGATAAACATTTGACTATGTTTAACATTTGTTTGATTGGGATTTTACATTGGATCTATAAACAAGCTTATCATTTAGTTCAAATGTAGAAGTCTTAAATCTTGGATAGGTTATAGGTTGAGCATGAACCTAGTAGATGAAATTATAAATCTGTCATGCCATTCAAATTTTAAAAAATAAAGACTTCATTGGATTGTGTTTGGTTCAAAAACCTTTTATAAATGATAGTCTATGCATTATGTTTTAGTATAACTCTTAAAGAATGAATTGATTGGTCATTATATTTTAGTTTGAAACAATACTTGTTTCATGTGTTCTTTTAGATATAAAGAATAAGTGTGGTAAATATTATGTACACTTGGAGTTTATAATGAATGAGTTCTTAAATCATATATTGTATGTTTTATAAATAATAAATTTATGGAATGAATAGGTGTTTAGGGAATTCTTATAGAAACCTGAAATAATACTCCATATTAAGATGTTTAGTCATTGTGTATCATTTGAGCAGTCTTTAACATAATAAAGATCTAGGTATATATATTATATGTTGGATGTTTAGATGAAATTCTAGGTTTATGGAATTTAATTTCTAAATGGTAAATATTTTAAAATTGACAAAATATTGGATTTTTTTCATATTTGGGAAATGTGAACAAGATTGAAGCTAGGTTTAAATAAATAAAAGTTGAGGGAATAACTTGTACAGTTACATAGTGATATTAAGCAACTGGTAGTCAAAATATGATTCTTACTTGGATGGAAAGATTCTATTGATGACTGTATTTTGATTTTATTTAATATTTAGTAATAAACTAGAGAATCATATATTAATTACATTTCATTTGAAGGACTAATTAAATGAAAATGATATTATTGTACTTATCATATTTTATATTCTAATAGGGAATATTCTATTAAAATCTATTATATTTTTATATTATTATATATTAACCAAATCTCACATTCATGACACTAAATAAGTAGTGGATGGATTCTACTAGATTAATTAGTGCCATCAATGCAATATGAGGTGTAATCTGATTAAGTGGTGTGTATGAATTTGACTGATCCTAAAGATTATTTATTATAGAAAACTTTGGCTAAAGTAGTGTTTTATTTAAACATTGTCATTTCATATGTTGATATAGTTTTAATATTTGTGAAACATCATGCTAGAATGGATTTATTTATGATACATATTACATATTATATATCTTCGACAGATGGATTTTAGTTTGTTACTCAACATTCCTACACCGTTATTAGCTACACATACATGAAAGGAGGTCCATCACCTTGTCTGGAAGATAGTGTAGGGGATATATGGTCTATGGTTGGTGTGGAAAAGCATTCGGATGATGTTCTTCCTCCTAGATGGATTAATATACTTGAGACTACACATGAGATTATAAATTGATACTTGAGTTATGGAGACTCTACTCCAAGAAACTTTGTATCATGTTTTATTTATTGAGATATTATTATGTATTATTAAAAATTGTAACATTTATACATTATACTTATATAATAGTGGATATAATGTTGTGTTAGTCATAGACAATTTTTTTCAATTTCATTTATGATGAGATGCAATGTTTATTGTTTTTAGTATTATTCATTATTTATATATATATTCATGGTGATCCTTAGCTAAATGGACTATCTATAACCTTTTCAACTAACTGAATTAATACAGTTAGTTAAAGATCACTAGTCAGGTTTCTCATGGTGAAATCTATATGTTGAATATATGTATTTAATTTTATTTTTTAAATTATTTTAATATTTAGGTAAAACATAGTGGGATTGTTATATTGTGGTGTCAGATTTGAATCTCAAACTCTAGGACTTAATGTCTCCACTAATACACACTTATTCTCCTAATAAATAAGAATAATGGTGCACACTAGACTAGGAGGTGAGGGTACTTTGAATACTGAACCCCCTATTGATCCAAATCAATTTGTTGCTAAGAAAGCTAAAAAATTGGAACAAATCCTCTCAACAATACAAGAGACTAGGGATTGAATTGTATCCCTAGAATAGGAAGTGCATGACCATGAAGAGAAGAATGCTTAGGAAGAACTTAAAAACCATCTTAATGACCAAGAAAATATTCAAGAGTAGAGGCATGAGGAAGTACCATAGGATACACAATATCAAATAGTTGTAGAGTTTCCATGTGACATGACAAAGGTGAATCCACCTAAGTTTGATGGAACTATATTAGGGAATGGAGCTGAAGCATGGCTAATAAAAATAGATAAGTATTTCAAGATTCAAAATTATTTTGAAGTCATGAAAGTAGTCTACCTAGCTTATCAACTTGTTGGTGAAGAAGTGACTTGGTGGGCAAACAAGAAGCTTGAGATGAACCTCGACTCAATTACCACTACTTAAAAAATTTTGTGACACTATTTATATAATGATGGCTTCCACATCTATAATTTGACCAAAACCTTACATATTTTTAGAATCTTAAGTAATGGTATTTAATGGTGAATTAATATTGGAAGAAATTCACCAAGATTCTTAAGTATATACCTCATTATCAATAGAATGAGAGGTTTAGAATCAGTAAATTCATCATGAGATTAAAACCCTAATTTGGCTATGAAATAGATGTGTATGGTCCATCTAACAGGGATCAAGTTTTTGAGAAAGTGGTCAAGCAATAATAGAAACTAAAATATCTTCCCCAATTTAGAGATAAGTTTAATAATAAATTTGGAAGTTTAAAACCAACTTTCAAGAAGAACTAGAAGTAGAGGAGTGGATATTCCAAGGACCAGTTCAAGAAATAAAATGCTAAGTTCAATAATGGTTCAAGGAATAAAAATTTTGGTAATGGTTTCAAGGGAAACTAATAGACCAATAGGAAAAGACTAGTTGGAGGTTACTTCATTTTTATAGGTGACCATTTTTCTCAAGAATGTATTCAGGACAAGCCTAATAATAAGGGTTCAACTTCTCAGCAAGGTATGTTTCAACAATAGATTCATGCAACTATTGACAATCAATAGATTGAGTATCAAGATTTAACCATAAAACTATTAGGTATTTTTTTAATAATATAGTTTATATTTTGATTTCTATAGGAGCTATAGAATTATTCATTTCTCTTACAATGTTGAGTAAATTTTATAGAAAAACTAGAGTTACGGGAAATGCATGTTTAGTATAATATGGGAATGAGTCAAAAGTAAAAATTGATAAATATTTATTTGAAGTATAGATTAGGTTTTCATAATTCACTATGGTAGTAGATCTATATGCAACACCATTGGGATCATATGATGTGATCCTAGGAGTCAATTTTTTTGTGAAGCATAAAAATGAGGTTGAATGTTTTCTTAATAAGGTTGAGTGTCAAGATGATTTTGAAAATTAGACATAACTTCATGGAGAGAAAATGGAGTTGAAGCTTAGGTAGGTTTATTCAATTCAACTCAATAAATATCAAAAGAAGGGATGCCATGAAATTATTATTAAGATAAATGATATAGAAGAATATAAATAACCATCTATCAAAGATTATCCTTTTCTAAGAAACTTCCATGACATGATTTTAGAATAGTTATAAGGATTTCCACCTAAGAGTGAGTTTTATTTCTTAATTGATATCATACATGGATCATAACTATAGTTTAGGGAACTATAAAGATTGACAATCACTGAATTGGTTGAGTTAAAAGCACAACTTCAAGAGTTATTTTTGAAAGGGATGATTTTATCCACAGTGTCACCATGGGGTGCTCCAGTTGTCTTCATTAATAATAAGGATGGTACTCTTAACCTATGCATAGACTAAAGGATGTTAAATAAATCAATGATTAAGAAAAGATAACTCTTGCCACACATCGATGATCTATTTCATCAAAAGTAAGGAATAGCAGTCTTTTCTCAAATTCATCTTAGAGTAGGGTATCACCAGTTGAGGATCTATGAAGAGGATATTCCAAAAATAACATTCAAGACTTGATATGGGAACTACAAGTTCATAGTGTTATCATTTATATTTACAATTTCTCTAACAAAATTTATGAATCTTATGAATAATGTGTTTAGCGATTACATGGATGATTTTGTATTGGTCTTTCTTGATTACATCCTCATTTATTCCAAGGATGAATAAGAGTAATTAGATCATATGGAACTACTTTTTCAACATTTATAGAATCATATATTATATGTCAAGTTTTCTAAGTGTGCATTTTTCCAAAAGAAAGTGTAGTATGTAGGCCTTATTATCTCAATGTATGGTATTTTAGTAAAACCATCAAATATAAGAGCTATAATGGAGTGGTTAGAACCAAATTATGTTCATTAGGTAAGGATTTTCATCGTATTTTTGGCCTATTATAGGAAATTCATTCCAAATTTATCTAAGATAACTAATCCAATTACCTCTCTTTAGTAGAAGAATTAGAGTTTCATCTGGTTAGATAATTATGAGGTAGACTTTCTATAACTGAAAAGGAGGCTTACTTCAACATGAGTGATAAGATTTCATGATCCTAATAGTCATGTCATTAAAATTTAAAAAATTAAAGACTTGATTTGATTGCATTTGGTTTAAAAGCCTTGTATAAATGACAATCTGTGCATTATGTTTTAGTAGAACTCTTAAGGCATGAATTAATTTGTCATTATATTTTACTTTGAAACAATACATGTTTCATGTGTTCTTTTAGATATAAAGAATAAGTGTGGTAAATATTATGTAGACTTGTAATCTATAATGAATGAGTTCTTAAATCATATACTATATGTTTTATAAATGATAAATGTATGCAATTAATAGGTGTTTATGGAATTCTTATAGAAACCTAAAATAATATTCCATATTACGATGTTTAATTATTGTGTATCATGTGAGATATTTTTAACATAATAAATATTTAGGTATATCCATTTTATGTTTGATGTTTAGTTGAAATTCTAAGTTTATGAAATTTAATTACTAAATGGTAGATCTTTTATAATTGATAAAATATTTGATTTTTGTTATATTTGGGAAATATGAACAAGATTTAAACTAGGTTTAAATAATTAAAAGTTGATAAAATAAATTTTATGGTAGTCTAAATATGATTCTTACTCAGATGTAAAGATTCTATTGATGACTATATTTTGATTCTATTTAATATCCAATAATAAATTAGATAATTATATATTCATTGCATTTCATTTGAAGTACTAAATAAATGAAAATGATATTATTTTACTTATAATATTTTATCTACCAATAGGGAATATTCTATTAGAATCTATTATATTTTTATATTATTATATATTAAACAAATCTCACATTCATGACACTAAATAAGTAGTGGATGAATTCCACTATAATAATTAGTGACATCAATGCAAGATGAAGTGTAATCTGATCAAGTGGTGTGTAAGAATTTGATTTATCCTAGATATTATTTATTATATAAAACTTTGGCCAGAGTAATATTTATTTTAACATTGCCATTTCATATATTGATATAATTTTAATATTTATGCGACATCATGCTACAATGGATATATTTATGATACAAATTACATATTAAATATCTTTAGCACATGGGTTTTGGTTTGGCACTCTAGATTCTTATATCGCTATTATCTACCCATCTATGAAAGGAGTGCCATCACCTTATCTAGAAGATAGTGTAGGGGACATATGGTTTATGGTTGGTGTAGACACCAAATTATAATTTTTTATGACTAAATGCCTTAGGATCCCATAAAACTTCTTAAACCTTCTTAAAACCCCTTTAACCCAATTAAATCACTATTATCCTAGTCACAAATATAATTTAAAATAACTATTCACCATCACTATTCACTATGGGTGTAGACACCGAAATCGTGTCGACTCCCCTGGTCATTCCCCGTCTTATTCTTCTTCGCCTATTTAACCCTTGTCGATCACTTGTTCCACCAACCTTGACCCTGGCAGCATGTAAAAATGAGCACAGAGCTAAAGCTAGACTCTATCCCCATTATGCATCTGCCGACGACGGTCTTTACCTGGCCGATGTCGCCGACGTCGATCACTTATCAGCCGACGTCGGCAATCCTGCCGACATCGGTCACCTTGCCGTTATCCGTTATCAGTTATCATTCGGTTTCCCAAAACGGTTGACGAACCGTCTCTGGAACCATCCCTCGCCTTCATCAGCCTCCGCCAACCATTCGAAAGGCTAATCAATTGAAACCCGAGCAATCATTCAATCAACCTGCGAACTCCGACATCAACACTCTCGGCATCAACCCACTCTCGGCATCAACCAATCTGCATTCAATTCGGCACTACACAGACAACTCCAACTATGGCTTTCATCGCATCTTCTGGCAGGTAAGTATTTATTCTGTTTGTTTTATTTCTTCTTGGTTATTCTTTGTTTATCAGTTCTATCATCCCGACTCTATCCAAAACCCTACCCTGACCTTATCAGACCCTGTCCCGACTCTATCCAAAACCTCATCCCTGACCTTATCAGACCCTGTCTCGACTCTGTCCAGAACCCCCAGACTCTGTCTAAACCTCGTCTCTGACCTTATCAGACCCTGTCCCGACTCTGTCCAGAACCCCCAGACTCTGTCCAAACCCGACCTTACCTTGCCCAGACCCTGTCCCGACCCTGTTCAGACTCTGTCCAGAACCTGCCCCTACCGACGCCGGTCACTACCCCGACCGACGACGGCACCTCAACCGACGTCGGCACCTTCCCTGACCGATGCCGGCACCACAGAGACCGATGCCGGTGACTGTGCAGAATAGTGCTGCATATCAGGAACACATCTTTATTTTATGTCATTTATTTCTCTCATTTTATCTTTCATTATTATCTACTTTCGTCCAATATTCTGCTTTTTTATCAGTGGGTTGATATCCTTTTAGGAAGTCTTCGTACTTCCAGGATCGGGCGTTCGCCTGACAACCCACCATATCTTTGACTAACATTTTTTCGTGTTTTAGCCCTTTTCTTCGCAGGTGTCATTCCTCCACAGCCAAAGAGGAGAATCTTCCAACGTCTAATTTCGGTGCGCACGACTTTATCAGGTACTTCTAGCCTTGACCATTTCTTTTAGTTTCTTTATTCATCTTTTGAATGTAGAAAGTAATTTTGCATAGAAACATTCTAGCACGCCCGGTGGGACCCTAGGTCCTCCTTGGGTTCTTTCTTTCTTTCGTTCATTTAGGTGCATTAGGTTTCTTCCTTTTCACCTCCTTTCGTCTCTTCTTAAACGACATCATAAGCAGGACTAAAACGAACATTTCTTTCTTTCTTGCACTTCTAGACTAGCTAAAACTCATATTCTTCGACTCTTTCTCCATTCGTCTTCATACGAACAAACATTTCAACTTGGGCATTAAAACACTTTGCATTCATTTCTGTTTGCCTGCATCTTTTAGACCACACATAGTAATTAAACCGCATATTGAATTAATCTAGATCACTTGATGTTACACGACCAAACCACCTGCACAAAATAAACATTTTAACTTACCTGAGACAAGGCCCGACTGGGATTTCATCCCCCAGCGGATACCTTACCCATCTCGGTGACCCTACTTGGATTTCATCACCAAGGGGGAAGCCCACTCCGTTCTCTGGCGGAGGATAAACTCTAGTGGAAGTATATTTTGGCTAAGCGAAACCAGCTAACCACTGGAATCATGAAGTGAGGGGAGCTTGCTCCTTAGCACCAGGCCTGTACGGAAGCTAACACAGATTTCTTGAGCACCATAACAAAACCCGAAACCATCCATAGACTGCTTCTTCTAGGACCCGACTCACAAAGCCAATCTTCCTCTACACACATTCTAAGGCATAAGCCACTATAATCCTAATAATTTACTTCTAGGGTTTTAGGATCTGCTTGTGTCTTCATCTTTTTGGTTCTTATCTGCTTGTTTGAGCTTGTGAGGACGTTCTTCCTTGCCTTGAATGGTTTTGACTCGTAGCCAAGCCAAGGCTCTAGTCGATCACGCGAGGCATCATCCTCTTCCATCTACCCCGCCTACAACCAACCCTATAATGGAGTTCAATTCAGAAACTAAAAGAACTCCTACCAGACCATCTCCGACCCAAACGCCTATTATCCCAGAAGGGGACCAAGACTTCGCACGATTCTTGGACCTCAATACCAAAGCCTTGCAACACTATCTTGTGAATAGCCAAACGCGAGACTCCTTGGGCAATCCAATTTATGGAATGCCGACCTCTTTCCTCGAGACTGCGGCCGTATCAACGACATCTGTAGTCCAACCCTTAGACACCCAAGCTGTTGCCTCAACCAATGACCAACCTTTCACCAACCATCCAAGTGTGGCCTCTCCTTCCATCGTTGGGCCCACTTTCACCGAGGTTTTGGCCCCCAATCAATCTCAGTCCACTCAACCACTTTCTACCCCCTTTCAAAACCTGGTCGTCTCTATTCCGCCCACCCTTACTCCTATCAACACTAGGGTGGCTACCCATCCATTAGCCCATGTTACCTCTAACCAACCTCCCATGACAACATCAAACCTAGCCATGCCTTCCATCCAACCATCCTTAGTCACTTCTTCTGTCCCTACGACTAGTCATCCGTACGTTGCGCCCTTATTGGTACAACCGACTACGTCGTATACCTCTTCCAGCCTCTTTCAAGCGCCTTACAATTTAGGAGGCATTCCACCCGCCAATCCGTTAGTAGATATTATCAAGATGCTGATGGATAAAATGTCTAACCTAGAGACCTCCGTTACCGGCTCACACAACACTCTCTCATATGAACAAATCTGCAACGAGCCCATCCATCCTTCTGTCCCCATCAGACCATATCCCAGCCAGTGGGAACTTCCTAAGTTTTCTCATTTCCAGAGCAAGGAAGACCCACAACAACATTTACGGGCATTCAGACATGTCTGTTACCTTATCGCCCACGATGATGCGTTGCTCTTATGCACGTTTCCCATGTCTCTCTCGGGTGCTACACTTGACTGGTACAACTCTCTTCCCAGCCATTCCATCCTCACATTCACTCAGCTGGCCCAGCTCTTCCTCGATCATTTCTCCATCAATATCACCAAGAAGGTCTCTATCACAGACCTCTATTCTATTCGCCAGTTCGAGGATGAATCTATTGCTGATTTCGTCGCTCAGTGGAGGAGCCTTATCAATCAACTTTCATTTTCCTTACCTCAGCCTGAGCTTATTGAACTTTTCTCTCAAGCCTGCGCTAAACATATTTCTTCTACCTTGAGGGTTCAAACCTTCCGCACTTTTGACGAAGCCTTCACGACGGCTCGTAAACTTGAGTTACGTGCCATTGAGGAGAATAAAGTCAAGTTGCGGAGTAAGAATCCCAACTCCAAAACCAATGACCCTTCTTCTAAGCCCTCCTCATCCAATCCTAAATCTAAAGCTTCAGCAAATGCTGTGGTTGTTAGATCTTCCTCCTCTTCACCTTCAACTAATCAACCTGAACCATCCACGTCTATGAGTGCCACTCGCCAATTTCAGCAGAGATACATACAGCGACAGTTTACTCCACTTGGAGAATCATACGCGTCTGTGCTGGAAAAACTCGTCAAACAAGGGGCCATCAATCTCCCTCAGATCCGACCTCCACCACAATTTGATCCCTCATGCACCATCCCTACGTGGTATAGGGAGAATGACTTCTACCACTACCACCGTGTTAAAGGTCATGACACGGGCAACTGTAAAACCCTTAAAAACATAGTCCAAGACATGTTGGAAAAGGGTGACCTCATCCTCGACAATCCTAATGCCCCTCCTAATCAGGGTATCGATATCTTCAAACAACTGTTCCCTAATCATCCACCAACCCAAAACAATGTCCAGACCTTGACTGACAATACCCATGAACATAATATTCGAACAGTCAATACGGTCTCGCCCCTCATTTATAACCAACCTCAAGAGGTGAGTTCATCCATCAGTCCATCACATGTGGACGAACCTCTTTCTCCGACTAGTTCTCCCTCAACTTCTCTCATTTTGGAGGACGCCTGGACCTTACCAGCACCGCCAGTTTCACCATCTTCCTTCTTGCTACCCATGGAGGACCCAACCTTTCCTACTCCTCGACCACAAGTGGAGGGCACTATCATCCCTGCCCTTTACCCGCTTGAGGAGCTTCATTCTCCAGTTTCTTCTCTACCCAGGGAAGAATCTATTTCTCCTTCATCTCCAACCAAACATGAACCTGTCACGACTTCACCATGCTTTGGGCCCAAAACTACTACACCCGTCTCACCTTCACTCCCACAACCATCGGCATCTTCTCAAGAGCCTAAACCTCATCCCGCATCTTCTCAGCCATTTTCCTGACTAGTGGAGAGACTCAAACTTCTCCCTTCTAGGAAAGTGGAACATCAGGGATTGTGGGACCGTCTCACAGCTCTTCAACAAGCCCGGGCCCTTTCATCTCATGCTGCTAATCCTCCCATGGCAGAACCTCCTAAGACTATCAACAGAAATCAGATCTCCACTTCCAAACCATCTACATCTTCATCAACTTCATCAAAACCAAAACCCTCATCTACTCCGCCTAAACCTATCAAATCACTTGGCGTTCGCCCCGTCTCCAACCTCACTCATCCACAAGTGAAGGTGGACTTAACCCAAACTTCAAATAATAGTAGTCTTCAACCCAAATCGCAAAAGACTACCAAACCACAGAGGCGAGCGCCTCCTCTTCCGTCACCATTGCCTTCCATTTTAGGCCCGCATCCTTCAACCTTAACCAGAGTCCTTCCCGCTTCTCAAAACTAGTTGCCTCCTTTGCTTCCTTTACCTACCATTAGCCTACCCTCTTCCAAATGGGCGATACCTCTCATGAAGAGTGTACCGTCTACGCCTGTCATCGCACCATCAACCCAGAAGGTGGTACGAAAACCCCCTCCAATTTTGCCCAAGCAAAAGTCACCGACATCGCATACATCGATGAGCATGGACCCTTTAGTGGGCTCATACTCTTTGATCTTGCAATGACTTTTACAAACTTATAGCATAACTCTTCCACCCATCAAGCCCTTTCAACCTCTCGGGTCTAAACCTTCCTGGTTCGACGACATGAAGATTTGTTTATATCATCGTACACCAGGACATGACACCGAGACTTGCTGTGCCCTCAAGGCTGTCATTCGCCGTTATCTAGAGAAAGACACTCTTCTCTTTGAGGACACTTTCGACTGCCCCCCGACTCCTTCTCATAACCCTTCAACCTCTTCAAACCCATCCACATCTCATCAACCGGTTACAACCCCTTCATCATCTTCACCTCCCATCTTTGAAATCAATGCCATTCACATCACCACTAGGTCACAAAAGGACAAGGCAAAAGAAAAAGCCGCCATTCCTTGGACCTCCCCTTTTGTCAATCCACCTCAACCGCCTAAGCCTAAGATTTCTATCCTTGGCGCGCCTCAACCCTCTTCTTCTTCTTCTTCTTCTTCCGGACCAATCCACGACTCCATGTTAAAACAGCTTCACCAGACGCCTGTGAAGATGTCCCTCTACGATCTCATCCAAACCTCACCCCAACATCGTCAGGCCCTCATCCAAGCCCTGCAGGCAGCGGAGGTCCAACCCGAGGATCCCCAACCACATGCTGCCCTTGTCCACTCCTTAGCCCCTGTTGCCTCCATAACATTCAGCGATTCTGAGATTCCCACATCCAACACGGAAGATTAGGACGCTACCCTCTTCATCACTGCCTATATCGATCGGACACGCATTAAACGTGTTATGATCGACGGGGGCGCTAGCATCAACATCATATCCACCCATGCCTTTGATCAGTTGGCTCTTCCCAAGAATTGCGTCTCTAAAACTGACGCAATCTTGTGCTCTTTTAATGACACTACTGCCACGACCATTGGCACAGTCATCCTTCATATCCGTGTTGGTCCACGCACAGTCCCAGAGCTCTTCTACATCATCGAAGGAGAGTTCCAATACAACATTTTGCTGGGCTGACCCTGGATCCGCGCCATGGCCTGTGTCCCCTCCACCCTGCACCGTTGTGTGAAGTTTGAGCATGACGGACAAGTCCACACCATTCCCGCTGACCCTTCGCCTTTCAAAACATGCAACACCACCTACCGTCCAAATGATGTCCTCATTCCTATCAAGCCATCAACCCCAGCACCACCTCTATCCATAGAAGCTTCGACCAGTTTGCAACAGGCGGTCGCCCTTACACCTCCCCTTCAAGCGACAACCACAGACCCCATGGAAGACGTCTTCCAAAGACTTTCATTGGGAGAGTATCACTTGCTGGCTTTAGACATGTTCCAAACTCCACAAGAGTATGGATGCCTTCATCACAGCCCCAGCTACGACCATCGGATCGGGATGATCATACCTTATGGTCCCCCTCACCTCCGCACCAACCTCGTCTATGGGGGGCTTAATCAAGCTCCTACTGATGGTAATCCTCTTTCTTCACCTCAACCTTTCACATCAGATTTCTTGTTTCTTGGTAACCCCACCTTTGCACACACTTACCATTACAAGTGTGCATGGAAGGGTTTTGGTTTCGGACGCTATGAGCAGGGATCCCATCAGCCTATCCAACCGCTCAATGATGACGACACCAAGAAACGGTATGGTCTGGGATATCACGACCCCACTCAAAACCCTGTAGACCTTTATCCTGAACCAATCCTTGACCAATCTCCTCCACACTCGCCTATTTCGCCACCTTCACCTACGGAGTCAGTGGTTTCCATTCCTCCTAGTTTTTTTTTTCCATAAACACCATCCGCCTGGACCCCTTGACTTATCAGCTCAATGGGGTATCCAGGTCTCTCCCTCTCATTCTTCCCAGCATGATCGAAGATGAGTCGGCAACCATTCACACTGTTCACTGCGTTGACGATGACGCCATTCTTTCTTACATGGGTGCTGATGATTCTTTCATCCAGTGCTCCCTCCCTTCTGAGACCCAGGTTATGTTAAATGAATCAACCATTGACATCAACCTTCCTTCTTTTGATGTTCCTCATGTCTTAAAGATTGGCCAATCTTTAGATGCTCAGGAGCAGCTTGACTATACCCAGTTCCTCTCCGACCATAGCAAGGCCTTTGCCTGGACTTACAGTGATATGCCTAGCATCGACCCCACCATCGTTACCCATAACATTGTCACCAAACCAGAGGCTAAACCTGTCAGGCAAAAGCTTCGAAAGATGCATCCTCGCGTTGCCCTCCTTGTCAAGGAGGAGCTTCAGCGTCTCCTTTCTATCTCCTTCATCCAGCCCATCAATTATCCACAGTGGGTCTCTAACATCGTCCCAGTCACCAAGGCAACTGGGGGGATTCAGATCTACACAAACTATCGCGACCTTAATCTAGCCTATCCTAAAGACGACTTTCCTCTTCCTAACATTGACTAGCTTGTTGATCTTACGGCCGGCCATGAGATGCTATAGACGGGTTTTCAGGTTACAATCAAATCCTGATTGCTCCGGAAGATCAGCACAAGACCACTTTCATCACCCCATGGGGGAATTTTTGCTATCGAGTCATGCCTTTTGGCTTGAAGAACACAGGTGCCACTTATCAGCGTGCCATGACCTACATTTTCCACGATCTCCTCCACAAAATCATGGAGGACTATGTGGATGACCTGCTCGGCAAGTCCAAACTTTGCCGTGACCATCTGACCATTCTCAACATCATCTTTTCTCGTCTTCTTTAGTACAATGTCCGTCTTAACCCCAAGAAATGTGTCTTTGGGGTCCTCTCTGGCAAGCTTCTCAGCTTCATCATTTCCTTCCGTGGCATCGAGATAGATCCCGCCAAGATTCGCGCTATCCTTGAAATGCCTCCCCCGACCAATCTCAAGCAGCTTCGTAGTTTGCAAGGCAAGCTCCAGTCCATTCATCACTTCATCTCACAGCTTTCTGACCGCTGCCAACCTTTTCATCATCTCCTTAAGAAGGATGTCATTTTTACATGGGATAAGGACTATCAAGAGGCTTTTGAAGCCTTAAAATGCTATCTGGTCTCTCCACCAGTTCTCATTCCACCTAAAGATGACCAACCCTTCTACCTTTATATCTCAGCCACTCACCATTCGTTAGGTGCCATGATCGCGCACCGAGACGAGCATCACCGTGAGCAAGCCATTTATTATATCAGCCGAACACTGGTCGACTATGAAACTCGGTATACCCATATCGAGACACTCTGTTTGGCGTTAGTCTTTACTGCTACTAAGCTTCGCCACTATCTTCTCAGTCACAAAACCTTTGTCATCACCCACACCGACCCTCTCAAGTATATGCACTCCAAGCCATATCAGAATCAACGTATGGCTCGGTGGCTCATGCTGCTTGCTGAGTTTGATCTCGAATTCATCCAGCAGAAATCTATCAAGGGGAAAACCATCGCTGATCAACTAGCACATGCCCCTCTTCCTGACACTCAACCTTCGCAGTGTGAGTTCCCTGACGAGTCTATCACTGCACTTTCCTCTGATGACACCACCTATCAGATGACTATGTTCTTTGATGGATCCAAATGTCAACTAGGTGGAGGTGCTGGGGTCATTCTCATCCCACTCGAAGGGGAGCCCATGCCTTTGTCTTTTAAACTCGACTTTGATTGTACCAATAATATGGCCGAATACGAGGCCTTAATTTTGGGACTTCAGACCGCCCTCTCTCTCAGCATCAAGTTCATCAACATCTTCGGCGACTCGTAGCTCATCGTCAATCAGGTCAACGGTTCATACCTCTGTAAAAATGAAATTTTGCAAAGGTACAAAAACCGTGCTGACATTCTCCTTGCATCTTTTGATCATTTCCTCCTACAGACTATTCCTCGATCCACGAATAAGTTTGCTGACACCATGGCTTCTCTCGCTTCACATATCCCATCTTCCTCATCTGCATCTAGACTTTTTGTCACGGTGCGTCATGTGCCGTTGCCTTCATATATCTCTCCTCACATTCATCATGTCAACACTATAGACCCTAGCCCACAAGATGCTTGGTATAAGCAACTTGTGGACTTCTTATCTCTCTCTGTCATTCCTCCCAACCTCTCTAGTAATGCACGATGAGCTTTTATCAAGCGTACTGCTCACTATACCATGCTAGGGGGCCTTCTCTATAAGCGAGGCTTCGACGGCCTCCTTCTTTGCTGTCTCACCTCCGCTAAAGCATCTCACGCCATTCAACAAGTCCACGACGGGATTTGTGGCAGACATTTCAGTGGGAATTCGGTTGCCAAGCGCATCCTTCGTCTGGGCTATTATTGGCCTACCCTTCATCAAGACTGTAGTGATTATGTTTGGCGTTGCATCAAGTGTCAGTGGCACTCTAACTTGCTTCATCTCCCCAGTCATGCCTTACAAATTGCTCAGGATTTCTAGCCTTTTTCTCAGTGGGGTTTAGACCTCATCGGTGAGATTAACCCTCATTCGTCTCTTCGTCATCAATCCATCATCACAGCCACTGAATATTTCACCAAGTGGGTGGAAGCCATTCCTCTCGTCTCTACAAAAGCCGAAAAGATCATCGACTTCATCAACACCCACATCATCTGTTGTTTCGGTGTCCCTCATAAAATTATCACTGATAACGGCAAGTCCTTCAAAAACAAAACTGTCCAAAAGCTATGCGACTCCTTCGGCATCAAACTCAGTTTCTCTTCACCTTACTACCCACAAGCAAATGGGCAGGCCGAGGCTTCCAACAAAATTCTCACCAAAATTCTCATGAAAGTGGTTAGTGACACAGGCAGGGATTGGCACATTCACATTCCCTTCACTTTGTGGGCTTACCGCACTAGCATCTGAACCTCTACGGGTACTACCCCTTTTTCTCTCATGTACGAAACAGAGGCTGTCTTACCTCTCAAAGTACAGATCCCGTCTCTCCACATTTCTCTACATGATATCCTTTCCAACGATGACTTTCGTCAAGATCACTTAGATCAACTTGAGTTACTTGACGAACACCGTCTTGCTGCCCTTAATCATCTCCATGTCTATCAACATCGCATCAAGCGCACCTATGACAAAAATCTGTGAGAATGAGATTTCAACATCGGAGACCTCGTCCTCAAAGAGAATCAACACGTGACCAATATGGAGCACAGTAAACGAGGCAAGTTTTCTCCTAATTGGCTCAGACCTTTTATTATCACGCACAAGTATGGATTAGGGACTTACCGTCTGTCTTCTCTTGATGGACGCCCAGAACCTGAGCCTCTTAATGCGTTGCATCTGCGACCGTTCTACTGCTAGTCGAGTATTCATCCACTTGACACTTAACTTGAGCTCGTCCCTTGAGCAATCCCCATCCTCTTTAATCCTCCTTCCTTTCAACCCTATTCCTCTTAACAATTCCTATAACCCTTTTATGATGTATGGATGCTTTGTCCTAATAAAAGGGAGCCCTTGACCTTCTATAATCTTGTCCATGACTCACATTTCTATAAAAACAAATCAAGATGTCAAAACATATCCATGGTCACTATATCAATATCAAAATCAAAAAAACAGACTACTCCCTTGAAGGACAGCTATACTATCATTGTTGTAATTAATAGACTGCTCCCTCAAAGGACAGCTATTCAAACGCCTTTATATTAAATAAAAATCTAGACCACTCCCTTGAAGGATGGCTATAACTAATCTGGCAATAAACAACATTATTTTAGAAGCTTCCCGCATTGATCAGCTTCACAAACTGACCACCAAGCAAATGACATCTCTATGCAGGCTCCCCGCATTGATCAGTCTGCCCCCAAAAAAAAAAAAAAAAAAAAAGGTCATGGACTTGACTTATAGTTGTCTCAGGGTCTCCTATAAAAAGGGGCAAAGTTATCTCTGCTCTTAAAACGGGTTACCCTCTTTCCTCCTATTACCTGCTCAAGGGACTTCGAGCTCACTTTAATGTCTAAGTGATTCGATTACCGCTCTAACATAACTATGGTCAACGACGTCACGCATGAATGGGGCTCTTGGTTCTCATAACCCCTATCTATGCTATCTTTTTGGTCCTTGTCAATGAAAGAGCGATTCACCTTTCATCACTTCTTCTGCACTTTGGTCACATTCACCCTCATCACTTGTCAATCGACTCAGCTCAACTCTCTTTTTAGACCATCAACATGACCTAGCCTATTCACCCTAGTTTCTATGGACACCAATACACATGGAAACTATCGACCCACCGCAATTTATGTTCAGCATAAACCAATACTTGCTGAAGCATAAATAGACCTCAATTCATTTTTAGCATACATCCATCACGAATATGGAATATTGCTAGGGATGAAAAACCCATCAACCAATGTTGTAGAATACACCATTTGGAAAAGGCTGCAACATCTTTTTTTTTCCTCATCATTTCATCATAACCATGACCAATCTATCAACCATTTTAACCACCTGTCTACCACTTGGACCCTTTTTCTGAACTACATTGGTCTGAGGCCCTTCCACAGGGGCTATGTAGGCAGCACTCAGATGACACAACTGTCTTCTGGGGTTAGCTCGACCATTCTCGTTTGTTCATCTCTTTGATGGACAAACCTTCTTGCCTTCTTTTAACCATAACCTTGCCCTTCACCACGACCCATTTCCATCCCTTTGACCATTCCTCCCTTTTAGGGAGAACTACATCAGCCTGAGGCCCTATCACTAGGGCTATGTAGGCAGCACTCAGTTGACATGGGGTCTTCTGAGGATAGCTCGGCCGCATCCTTTCGTCCATTCATCCATCCATCGACCACCAACCATTGGAGATCATGCCTATCTCCTCCGACCTCGACCACTTCCAAGACGTTGTTGCCTTGGTTGTTTTTGCATGTATGCTACCTCATGACTGGTTAGCAGAATTGTGCGCAGACCTTTTGGACCCTCACAAGTATAGGATCACAAGCCAGTTGATCCACACTACTTGTGACTTTTTCGTGTTTCTAGGAGCACTTCCTGAGCCCTGGATACCTGGAACACGATGACCATTTGGAGCTTCAGCTTAGATTGAGTAACCCGATCAGTAGACGACTAAATGCTGGGGCCCAGTTCCTTCAATTTTTGCACTCCTTGACCCTTGACCTGTGACACTTTGACTTGACCATCTCGTGCAGTGGGATGCATGCAATCACGACTTTTGTAGCGTTCACCCTCACCCCTTTTTCATCCACTCTTTGTCAAATCAGCACCCGATTCCCGATTCCCTTCCCTCGACTCCTACTTTGAGGGGGAATACCTTATTCTTACTTGGGGCATTTCGTTTCCTATTTTTGTCTTGCAGTTCATTCAAACAACCAACAAGATGAAATCAACCTTATCCCTCACCTGGGGAAATCACTCCTGTTTTTGTCTTGCAGTTCATCTAGAACAACCAACAAGACAAAAAGGGGCAAATGTAGACACCGAAATCGTGTCGACTCCCCTGGTCATTCTCCGTCTTATTCTTCTTCGCCTATTTAACCCTTGTCAATCACTTGTTCCACCAACCTTGACCCTGGCAGCATGTAAAAATGAGCATAGAGCTAAAGCTAGACGCTATCCCCATTATGCATCTGCCAACGACGGTCTTTACCCGGCTGATGTCACCGACGTCGGTCACTTATCGGTCGATGTCGGCAATCCTGCCGACGTCGGTCACCTTGCCGTTATCCATTATCAGTTATCATTCGGTTTCCCGAAATGGTTGACGAACCATCTCTGGAAGTCCACCAACCATTTGAAAGGCTAATCAATAGAAACCCGAGCAATCATTTAATCAACCTGCGAACTCCGACATCAACACTCTCGGCATCAACCCACTCTCGGCATCAACCAATCTGCATTCAATCTGGCACTGCACAGACAACTCCAACTATGGCTTTCATCACATCTTCTGGCAAGTAAGTATTTATTCTGTTTGTTTTATTTCTTCTTGGTTATTCTTTGTTTATCAGTTCTGTCATCTCGACTCTATCCAAAACCCTACCCTGACCTTATCAGACCCTGTCCCGACTCTATCCAAAACCTCGTCCCTGACCTTATCAGACCCTGTCCCGACTCTGTCCAAAACCCCCAGACTCTATCTAAACCTCGTCCCTGACCTTATCAGACCCTGTCCCGACTCTGTCCAGAACCCCCAGACTCTGTCCAAACCCGACCTTACCTTGCCCAGACCCTGTCTCGACCCTATTCAGACTCTGTCCAGAACCTGCCCCTACCGACGCCGGTCACTACCCCGACCGACGACGGCACCTCAACCGACGTCGGCACCTTCCCTGACCGACGCCGGCACCACAGAGACCGACGCCGGTGACTGTGCAGAACAGTGCTGCATATCAGGTATGCATCTTTATTTTCTGTCATTTATTTCTCTCATTTTATCTTTCATTATTATCTACTTTTGTCTAATATTCTGCTTTTTTATCAGTGGGTTGATATCCTTCTAGGAAGTCTTCATACTTTCGGGATCGGGCGTTCACCTGACAGCCCACCATATCTTTGACTAACGTTTTTCCGTGTTTTAGCCCTTTTCTTCGTAGGTGTCATTCCTCCACAGGGAAAGAGGATAATCTTCCAACGTCTGATTTCGATGCGCATGACTTTATCAGGTACTTCTAGCCTTGACCATTTCTTTTAGTTTTTTTATTCATCTTTTGAATGTAGAAAGCAATTTTGCATAGAAACAATGGGACCCACTATCATTATTCATGATGATGTGGAAAGTGACATGGCATGAAATTTGTAGGTGATATGGTGAGTGACATGGCTTATAAGTGATGTGGCTTGATGTGGGACATCATACACCACCTAGGACCCTCCCAAAGTACATGATGACCTCATTCAAGCATCACAAGGCCCCCCCTTGAAATGTGGTGAATTTCTAATTAAGGGGTCATTATTCAACATGTATTTTGTCTTCCCTCATGAAATTAGACTTAAAAAAGAGATACATACCTCTTTAAGACTTTGGGAAAGACAAATATCACCCATTTTTGACCTTTAAGCCTAAATGGAGGGTCGCCAACCCACATGGGAATCCCCACCAACTTCACCTTGGACTTTTCATCCCCCACATGGAAAATGGTGCCACATTTGGCATGCCACCCATTTAAGTGCTTGTGTGAAAGAAATAAATGATGTAAAGAAGTCTTTAAGCCTCATTCAAACCCATGTGCATGATTTCCATTCAAATTTTGAGACTCACCAACCCACATGAGAATCCTCACCCACCTCACCTTGATTAAATCATAATACCACTTGGAGAAATTATAATTGATTCACTATTCCTCTATTTTTTTAATGTTTATTCACACAAAAATGCTATAAATACCCCCTCTCCTTCACCCAAGGTTAAGTTACAAGTTAATCTATTATTCTTAGCATATTGTAGTAGGTTTTTTAGGAGGACGTCAACATCTTAGAGGTCATCATCATCTTGGAGGACAAATATCAAAGAAATAAAGCTCTACTAAAAATTTTTCAAGCTTCATCAACATTCAATCATCATCAACATATTCAAGCCACTTCAACAACATTGAGCTAATTTACTTTGTTTTATCATTTCAGTTCTTTCTTTATTTTACTTTGGCCTTCTCTTTTCTTAACCTACATACTCTTGAGCCCTTAAACTCTTACTCTTAATCCAATTAATCCCATTTAATTCCTTTGGATATTTCCATTTCATTTATCCCCTTTATCCCATTCACCTCTTTGTCTCATTTACATCTTTTCCCTATTTGCCATCTTTATCTTTATTTTTCCTTTGCCATATTTACTTATTTGCCTCATTTATCTATTCATCCCTTTGTATACTTTTAGCCTTGACCATATACCCAAACCAACAAAACAATATTTTTGACCCTCACCACTTTACCAAACCAAAACCATAACCTTACAAATTTTTAGCATTAGTATTAATTAAACTATTGCATTCATTTAGTTATCTTTTGAAAATCATTTAACTTTATTGTATCAAATTTAGTTATTTGTTATTTTAGTGTCATTTATTTGATATGTTTATGTAAAATATAATTATTTTATCATTCCAACTTAATTTTTTTGAAGAAGGTGGATTGATAGCCTCTTAGAAAGCTTTTGCTTCTAGGATCTAGCTCACACTAGGCAAGCCACCCAACTACTTGTCTAACAAACAAGTATTTGTTGTAGTGTTTTCTTATTTGTAGGTATTATTCCCTAGAAAAATAATATTTCTCCATAATCATCCAAATTTAATGTTCACACATTCAATAGGTTTTTCTTTCACACACTTCATTCCTAGTTTCTTTCTTTTCAAAAAAAAAAAGTAAGAAAAACAAAAACATTGAGAGAAACATTTTGGCATGCCTAGTTGGACCCTTGAGTTTTCTTGGGCTCATAGATGTTGCAGGACATTTATAATTTCATTATTGAAAGTCATTTAGTTACATTCTATGGAAATTAAGCTTTCTTTATTAATAAAATTAAAAAATAAAAACATAAGTTTTAGTTGCATTTTTAGAAAAGTTAAAGTTTATTTTCCTTGCATCTTTAAAAGAAATAAAAAGAATAATGATCCTAGGATTAGGACTTGCATTTTTTTATCTTTCATTTAGATTGTATTTATAGATCTTGTATGCATTTAAATAAATATGACATTTTATTTTTGGTTTAAAAAAAACACTTTGCATCCATTGAATTGCTTGCTGATCTTAGTTCATCTAGTAACTAGGAGGAAGAGTAATGTTATCATATATTTCACTTTAATTCACACACTAAGACAAACCACTAAATAATCAACACATCAAAAAAATACTTGAGATAAGGATCAACTAAGATTTCATCACTTGGTGGTAACCTTACCCCCTCCTAACTATCCCACTTAGATTTCCCCACCAGGGGGAGAACTAACTCAACTCTCTAGTTGAGTATAAAATATGGACTTGGTATATCTTGGCTAAGCACCCATCACCCTTATCACTTCATGATTTTTATGTGAGGGGTTAGGCCCCAATACCAAGCCATGTACTAATGTTTAACATAGTTCTTTCTTTGGAGCACCTATATAACCTAAAACCAACCATAGCTTGCCTTTTTAGTACCTATATCAAACCATATTTCCCTTCACACTTTCTAAGGCATAAGCCAAAAGATAAATAAGTAAAACACTATGATTTAATGTAACTTAGTGTGTGCCTTGATTTCCTTGAATCTTTTCTTTTGCTTACTTCTTATTTGATGTGTGAGATTTATTTCTCTCCATTCTTCACATAGTCTTTATTAGACTACAAATTAAAGAATCAAACCAACCAAGAACCTATTTTCTAATATATCATCTCCATTATCTTTTTCAATGGATAAGTTTCCTATTTTATCTCCTAGAGATCCTAAATTTTTTAGGATCTTGGATAATAATCCTTTTTCCTTAAAGTATTACTTTACATCTCAAGCCACTTATGCTTCCTTCTTTACCAACAATAAACCTAACCTTATCTACAACCAACACAATCATGTCTACAACCAACCCAATCCTATTTATAATCAACCTAACCTTACCTATAACTCATCAAAATCCAACTTTAATCAACCCACAAACTATCAACCTTCACCTAAACTACCACCTAAATTTGTTGTAATGATAATAGACCAGATAGTTAAATTAGATTCAAAACATAGGCCATTTATTTTCTATATCCATGATCAATAAAATCTCACTTACAACCAACCAATGGCCTATCATCAACCATTTAATTATTATCATGCCCAACCAATAACCTATCAACATCTATCATCTCAATCACCCAACCTTGTTAAAGCTTAGGCCATTTCCCCCAACCATCATATCAACCTCAACCTACCTTGTTAATGCAATCAATTTCATCACCCTCAATTTATAAACCAACCTATTAACCCAACCAAATTGTTAACCTATCAGGCCAACTATCCTCTCTAAGCCAACCAAATAACTTACAAATAGTTTCACACCCTAATGTGATAACTAAGACATTGGTACACCCTATTTTGGCCCTTAGTAGACCTTCAACTGAAGAAACTATAATAAAACCAACATTAACCAATCAAAATGTTGACCAAGTAGAACCTTTATAAATTTCCTTACAAAACACAATTAAGGAAACCAAACAATCTTTTCCACTTCCCCTTTTAGTGAATCAAAGCCAACCATAATCATCTGACACTTGTGAGGTGCACATGATCAATATTTTTATTGATTAACCTATTCCTACTACTTATTCCCCACTCATTGAAATGGGGGAATCACTTACCATTCCTTTATATGACCAAATAAAGGAAGCAACCTCTCCCTTGCTTTCACTTAAAACCATTGCACCTTGCTCCCTCAACATAGACTCACCTACTCTTCCTTTGGAAATCATTCCCTTATAAGAGGCCACCTTATCCACTCCATCTATGGAAGAAACATCTTCTCTAAATTTGAACCTTCCACCAAAAATATAGATTGGAAAACCATTCCCTCTTCTCCACCCAAATTTTTAAGATTTGAAATCAATGATCAAGAAACCAAACCTATCAACAAGCCCTTTTCTAGGCTAGTACAAATCCTAGAGTTTACTTCTCAACCCAATCTTGATAGAGCCACTTTCTATTATCATCTTCGCCTCCCTTACCAAAACAAACAACAACCCTTAGCTTCACTTGAATCCACCCTCAAACCTATCACTACCTCAACTCCATCCTACGATACTCCATCATCCAAAGCCATAAGGGAACCATCCAACCCACTTCCATCTAAATTTTTTAAATACCCTTACACCTCTTTGACTGAACCCATCAAGAATCTAGGAATACTTCCTATTCCTATCATAACTCACTAATATTTGAAATTAGACCTAACTACATCAATTATATCAAAGAAAACTTTTAATAAACCTATTAAAATGGTGGAATCCCCTAAACCATCTCAGAATAGACCAATGGCCCCACCTTCTCTTAAATCTTCTACTTATAAACCAACAAAACAACCCCAACCTATCAACATCTATCATCTCAATCATCCAAACTTGTTAAAGCTTAAGCCATTTCCCCCAACCATCATATCAACCTCAACCTACCTTGTTAACGCAATCAATTTCATCACCCTCAATTGATCAACCAACCTATCAACCCAACCAAATTGTTAACCTATCAGGCCAACTATCCTCTCTAAGCCAACCAAATAACTTACAAATAGTTTCACACCCTAATGTGATAACTAAGACATTGGTACACCCTATTTTGGCCCTTAGTAGACGTAAAATTGAAGAAACTATAATAAAACCAACATTAACCAATCAAAATGTTGACCAAGTAGAACCTTTATAAATTTCCTTACAAAACACAATTAAGGAAACCAAAAAATATTTTCCACTTCCCATTTTAGTGAATCAAACCCAACCATAATCATCTGACACTTGTGAGGTGCACATGATCAATATTTTTATTGATTAACTTATTCCTACTACTTATTACCCACTCATTGAAATGGGGGAATCACTTACCATTCCTTTATATGACCAAATAAAGGAAGCAACCTCTCCCTTGCTTTCACTTGAAACCTTTGCACCTTGCTCCCTCAACATAGACTCACCTACTCTTCCTTTGGAAATCATTCCCTTATAAGAGGTCACCTTATCCACTCCATCTATGGAAGAAACATCTTCTCTAAATTTGAACCTTCCACCAAAAATATATATTGGCAAACCATTTCCTCTTCTCCACCCAAATGTTTAAGATTTGAAATCAATGATCAAGAAACCAAACCTATCAACAAGCCCTTTTCTAGGCTAGTACAAATCCTAGAGTTTACTTCTCAACCCAATCTTGATAGAGCCACTTTCTATCATCATCTTGGCCTCCCTTACCAAAACAAACAACAACCCTTAGTTTCACTTGAATCCACCCTCAAACCTATCACTACCTTAACTCCATCCTAAGATACTTAATCATCCAAAACCATAAGGGAACCATCCAACCCACTTCCATCTAAAATTTTTAAATACCCTTACACCTCTTTGACTAAACCCATCAAGAATCTAGGAATACTTCCTATTCCTAGCATAACTCACTAATATTTGAAATTAGACCTAACTACATCAAGTCCATCAAATAAAACTTTGAATAAACCTATTAAAATGGTGGAATCCCCTAAACCATCTCAGAATAGACCAATGGCCCCACCTTCTCTTAAATCTTCTACTTCTAAACCAACAAAGCAACCCCGACCTAACCAATCTACTAAAACCATTCCACAACTAGAAACTTCTAGGGTAAAGCCTACTCCTAAAAAAGCTCCCACTCTAAAGCCAAAAAATCCATCAACCCTAATGCCTTTAATTGAATCTTAATCAACTATTTTACATTGGTTATTGAAAACCTCCTCCTTCACCTTACCACCTCTCAAACATTTCCAACCTATCAAAACTTTTGACCCTTCACGCCCTCAACCAAAATGGTTTAATGCCAGCTTAGTCTGTGCATACCATAAGACACCTTGACATGGCATAGAGCATTGGAAATATCTCCAAGCACTCATCCAAAACTTATATGAGGATAATATGTTATCAGATGAACCTCTCTTAACAAATTTAGCCCAACCTAATTGACAAACCAAAACTACCCCACCACCCATAACTTTTGTAGTAAAAACTAATTTTAGGAAGGCTCCCAAAACTAAAAACCTATCACCTCCAACACCTTTGTATGAATATTATTCAACCATTTTACAAAGGTTATTGTAAACCTCTTTTTTGACTTTACCACCTATCAAACATTTTGACTCTATCAAAACTCTCAACCCTTCATGCCCAAAAATGTCATGGTATAATGACCACCATGTGTGCTTTTACCATAGGATACTTGGCCATGATACAAAATACTGTAATGCTCTTAAAACCATTATCCATTGGCTTTATGACAAGGATAATATGTTATCAAATTAACCTCTTTTGATACCATTACCAACCCAACCATCAACCAAACCTACCCAGCACTTCCCTATTCCCCCATTCTCACCTAAGAGTAAGGAGGGACCAAAGCAATAAGCTAAACCAACACTTCATTTTATCCACACCATCTATAGGGTTACCCATTCTCAGGTCCAACAAAATGATAGGGGAAAGGATGAAATGTCAATTACATGGGCATACCCTTCAAACCCTCAACATTCTAACCGAACCCAACCACAAACACCTTCAGTTTGGGATATTTTTCCCACCCATGTAAAGATTAAATTGGGAGAGATTTCCTTTCATAAATATTTAACCATTTATTAACTTCAACCATACCTTAACCATTAAATTAACTAACCCTTGGCTCTTTCGCCTCAACCTATCAACCAAATGTATCGATCAACCCAGCTTGAACCAAGTGGTATATCAAATCAAGGGAACCCATTTGGACACCACCTGACCTATTTGGGATTCAAATTCTCCCATCAAACCATTGTAAAATACCCTTTTCCATCAAACCTAACTGACCTTACCTCAAACCAATAAGAATTCAATATCAAAGATCTAATCATAAAAGAAAACCAACATGTGACCAATATGGATAAAACTAAAATGAGGCATTTTTGCTTTTAATTAGTTTGGACCCTACATCATCACCCATAAGTATGGATTAGGATCTTATCATTTATCCTCTCTCAAAGGAAAACTAGAACCTAAGACTCTCAATGATTTGCATCTATGTCCATTTTTGTATTAGAGAAGGATCAAGCTCACCTATTTGTCTAACTTAAGTTCATCCCTTGATTATGAGATTTTAACCTTCACACACCTTCTTCCTCCCCTTTTGAGGATACTTGATTACAACATAAAACCATGTGATTAACCATCATGGTCATAGCCTAATCTTAAATATGGATACCATAGATCTACCTATATCATGGTTCTCATGGATACTTTTCATCTTCAATAAGATGGAATCCCATGGTCATTGTCTCTCAAAATCACACCCTTTCACATATCATTCACCTTCTTGTGTAAAGTTTTTCCCTCATAAATGTAAACCTCTAAACCTAATTGGATTAGTCCATGTCTAAACACATTTCATCTTGAAAAAATTAATTGGGTCAAGATATTAAGCATTGTAGACTGCTCCCTCAAAGGATAGCTACCCAAAAATAAAATAAAATTTTCCACATTTAAGGTAGACTTATTCCTTGAAGGACAACTATCAATAACATTAAAAAAAAGACAATAATCTTAGACTAATCCCTCAAAGGATGTCTAAGTTAAATTTTTAAAATTTAGAGAAATTTCATGAAAGCTTACCACATCGATCAACTTCCCATACACAATAATAAAGAAAAAGACCCACTATCACAACCAATTCTAAAGCCACAATTAGCTCTCAAGCAACATAATAAATTGGATGCCGCAATCAGCTTTCCCATGTAGACTTCCTACATTGATTAGTATACATCTAACATATGATATGGACTTGTCTAATACCATTCTTAGGTTACCTATAGAAGGGGGAAAATAATTCACATGAGGTTATCATACATATCACCCGTTAGCATTCACATAACCTATCACCCATTTTCCCTTTTGACTTTTTATAAATCAAGGGATTTAGAGCTTACTTGACACCTTGTGATCAATAAACAATTTTTTATAAACTAATGACCATTCATGCATAACATTCAAAGGGCTTATATTCATTAATCCAATCCCACTTATGGTCTATGTTCAATACTTATAAAAACAAAAAATCATGCCCTATTCTTATCTTACTATGCTTGGTTGATGTTTTCATCATGATTTTTACCATCTAGTGTTGTAATAAAAATAATCATTATTTTTACATTAAGTGAGAATACAACAACCATAACCATACCCATAACATTCAACCAATAACATTACAACACATTTTATACATGTTTATGTCAAACTATGAAATATTTTATTTAGGGTGTGAGGAGTCACATGAAACATACATAGTCATCAGATTACACACACATTGCCTAACACACATGTATACATTATTTTCCAACCTAAACATTAGACAAATTATTTGGTGACACTAGATTTGTGTTTAACCATCTTTCTACTTAATTACTGCCTAAAATAACACCCCTATCATTCCCTGTCTCAACAACCACTAAAGGGTATACTTTGTTCTCCTCTCCCACATTCATCCCCATAGAGCGAGAATAATAATCTATTTTAGGTATTGCATGTGATACATTCACCTTGTTTCCCCTTTTTCCATCCTATTCCTCCTACCTCACTACCACATGCTCTAAACTTTAGACCCTAACCATTGGTAGTGTTTTCTCAAACATGGTGGTCTTTTCTTTATTGCCAACTTAATGTTCATTCATAGTAAGGGAACCACCATCTTCTCTTTTCCATGCAACTTCTAATTGGTTAGGCCCAAACTAGAAAAACTAATAATTCATTGGTTATATGGCTCTAAGACAAAGGATGTAGACATGGCCACAATTTGTTTAGCCTACCCATGTAGCTCTTAGGTCAGGCAAGGCCCATCCTCTATCACTCACCATGATGCTACTTTCCTTACTTGTAGAATCTACTTGACCATCAAATAAATTGTTTGTAGGTCACCACTTCACTACTACCCTCAAAAATTATCTCATAGTGGTGATGAAACTTAGACATAGCAAATCTGTAGATCTAGATAGACCCCCACCTCCTAAAACTTGGCTCGTAGTGGTAAACACTATCTCTAAACTCCTACCCTCACATAATTTTAGAAGGTGTAACCTCCTAAAAAAGGAACCTCTTCTTTGGATTAGCTCCATTGAAGATCATTTGTGGTACTTCACATTGTGTTCCCTTATAATTTATCTTACCTTTTCCATTTGTATCCCTCAACCTAGTAAATGTGGGATCTTTATGGTAACTATTTACCAACCTACCCCATTCACTTTCACCAACACATTCACCAAAACACAAAGTTATTATTTTACCAAACCTTCTCCCTCATCCCAAACCAACCCATGTGGTCCATTAAATTGGGGCAGCCAATTTGAACACCACTCATCCAAACCTTGTTGAACTACATTATCCTGATGTCCACAAACTATGTAGGCACTGCACTAGGGAAACTCAACCACTCAAAACTAATTACCACCCCCTTTTTTCTTCTCACTCATTTCTACCACTAACAACACCCTCTTTCATAGGGCATCCTCCATAAATGAAGATTTAAATTCTATCTTCAACATCCTTATGTTTTAACACCATTTAATACTTCCTCTTAAATCTTTCCCCCATTATTGGGAGAACTACATTAGCCTAAGGTATTTTTGGAATATGTAGGCAGTGCTCAATTATTGAGGTCAGCTCGGCCACTTACTTTACTTTATTTTCCATTCTCGCCTAAAATCTCTTCCTCCACTTCTCTACCTATCTCCTAACCATCTCCCTACCTCCGTCTTGTCAATCTCTTTTAATCACTTTTCCAGCTTGTGAATCTCTTCTAACACAAGGGTTGAAAACATTCCCCATTGGCCCCCCTTACCTCCCATAAAGTTTCCTCTTACTCTAATTCATTGGCCTCCCCATAATATTTCCTTGTATATGCTTCATGGCCAACTTCCCCACCTAAATTTTGCATTTTATGCTTCTCTTTCACCTTATTACCAACCTTGCCCTTTATCCCCTTCAAATTTTGTTTCTATCATCATCATCTCCCCTCACCTTGGACATTTTTCATACCCCCTTTATCACTCTCTTTTCTTCACCCATTCCACATCATACTATGCATCTTGAAAGCTTTCTATTTATTTTGTTGATGCACTTCTTCTTTATGCATACCACCACTCTCTACCATTCAACCACTCTTCCCACTATACCCATTTTCCATTCTTCCTATTTGATTTTTTTCCATCTTTTCATCCCTTTTATCTTCCCCTTTTTCCTCCATAACTAGTTTCTCCATGGGTATTTATCCTTTGAGAAGCCTTCCATAATTTCCCTTTTCTTCTTATCTATTTTTTCCTATGGCCACTTTTACATTACCCTTTTCCTCTTTCCATATCGATACATACTTATATTTGGCATCTATGTGAGTATCTATGGTTTGTATCCCTACTTCAATTCTTCCTTTTTGTGGTAATTTTTCCCCAATACCTAACCAAAGAGCTACTGCGGTACCGATTAAGAATACTGTTGTAGCTACTAGACGATGAAATGGATTTTGAAATTGATTCACATTCTCTGAAAAAGGGACTGTTAAGAGTCCTGTAGGTACTGAAGCCATTAAAATAACACTTAATAATTTATTAGGTACTGTATGAAGTATTTGAAATATTTTGAAAAAATACCATTCGAGTAACATTTCCAAAGGAGTTGCAAATGGATTTGCCAGTTTGCCAATCATTGATGGTTCTAGAACCGCTAAACCTATGGTACATGCAATAGTACTTGAAATTACTACTAGAAAAATATATATTAGATCATTGGGCCAAGCCATCTCTCCATAATAATTATGTCCCATGTCTTTAGCTAATTTATCCCTTAATACATGATCATTCAAGTCAGGTTTCTTTGTTATTGGGATAAGTAGATTTTTATGAATCTATCCCCCTAAAGAACTGGACATGCCAATTTTGATCATCTGGCTTGAAAAATAACTTATAAAAATAATGAAGGGCATATCATTAGTAATAAGAATTACAAAGTTTCATCCCTTAGTTTCATCTCACTACCTTTCATTGCATCCCCCTATTTCTTCACCACCTCACCATTTTTTTAGTTGGTCAATCTCTTCTAATCACTGCTTCAAATTTTCAATCTCTTCTAACAAGTTGATTAACACCTACCTTATCTCTTCACCTTCTTGTCCACCCATACTTTTCTTCCCCTCTTTCTTCCCCCCTTTCCCATTTTCCATCCCATTCTCATCTCCAAAACCACTATCTACTTTTCTTTATTATTCCTCTCCTTACATATCATCACCCATTCTTACTTGGCCAAGATACCACCTACTTATTTCCTCTCTCATCATCCACTTTGTGCCCTCATTTCACTCCTTTTTTCCTCATGTTTCCTTTTCTTCCATTTATTTCATTATTTTTCATTTTCATCACCAAACTATTTTTTCTTTTGTATTTGTTAGACTTGTTTTCAAACCTTTCATGGCTACCCATATCCCTCATTCTCCCCATACCCTTCATTATTGTTACACATCTCTCCCAATCCTTTTCAATTCTCCAATCTATCATTATTTAGTGCATTGATCACCCCCAATATTATACCTTTTATTTTTCATATCTTTTCTCCATTTCATTTCATTTTTTTCATCTCCCTTGATGTCCTTTCTTTTTTATCCCAACCTATATGACCACACCTAGCATCTTACATCCTTCTCCACCTTCATCTTTATCATTGGCCTCATTTTTTTCTCTTCATCCATCTCTAGGTCCACCTTTACCTCATCCCTTGTTAAATCTCCCTTATGTTCTCCAATTTTACCTCCACATCTTTAGAGTATAGTCACTAGTTGTACCGGTTCTCTGTACATCTCCTTGTCTACTTCCTTGTATCCTATACACCCTTGCCTTAATGAATGAAATATATCCAAACTCATTAATTTAGGAGCATCCATTTCTTCTTTTAATTCCTCTATATGTTGTGCTCAGACTCTCTTTTTTATCCCTCTCCAACTACTCCCTTCACCCTCCCTATCACCTTTTTCCTTTTCAACCCTCTACCCATTTTGAGCATGCTATGGCCTCTAAGGTCTTCCACTTGATTTTGGTTTACTATAAGATATATAACAATCTTATCGCTCTATACCATAATTGGCTAGGACTATGGGCTTATATGACCAACCAAAAAACTTGAGTGTCATTCAACCATCAGGATGAAAATTCCTTCCCCACCTCTTTTGGTCTTGCCTATTTTAAAACCCTTTTACTCCAAGCTTTTAAGATGTTAGAATCAAAACTAAAACCACATTAAAATGGAAGATTTTTGATACCCATGTGAGGATGATAGATACATCCTCTCACATGTCCTAACCTTCCAACCAATAATTTCCCTTGATTCTCCTTTTTAGACTACATCTTCTCATGCCTTATAATCACCCTACTCTTTAACCATAATCCACAACCTAATCCCTCAATTAATTAATGTTATAATTATTCACCTCACTTCATATTCTAAAAACCCTTAGCATATTTCTCTGAATTCCCTAAAAAACTCAATACTTACTTATTTTGGGGCACCACTGACTCAAAGGTCAAGGATTCAAATCTTTGCCACTTCTTGTTCACCCACTCTGCTACTTTGCTTCCCTGAATCATTGAATAATAACCTTCCATAGATTTTTAACAACATATTTATGTAATGTGCACAATGTTGGCTTATTTGGATGGTGATGAAAGAACCCATCAGATCACCATGATAATTCAAGTCATTCTAGATTTTCCAAATCCCGATACATCATATTTCTACCTTTCCTTTAATTTATGATGGTGGTAGAAACTTCATGCTTCAGCCTATTTATCCATGACTATAGATTCCTTTTACATAGTTGATGGAATCATCTAATTGCATCGTAGCTCACCTCATCCACCATTTCTACCAAACCCATAAAAAACTATTTCATATCTAATTGGGACAACCAAGTTAACCAATACCCTTCACCTCAAAAGAACTACACTTGGCCTAAAATTATTTTTAGATTCCTATCCATAGAAATATGTAGATAGAATACACTTTCCATGTGCATCTAGAGTCAGCTCAGCCATCCCCTTTAAACCCATACCCAATCCACCTGTGCTTTCTCCACGTCCACCTTGATGTTGGTTACTTTTACCCAAAACATTGGTGTTTTTTGTAATAACTTTTGACCATAATAACAAACCTTGCCATGTTGAAATTTTATATGTTTGCACTACCTCATGTAAAACCAAATAATTTATGTTTTCTTAGGAGCACTTCCTACCTTGGATTCTTGAGTCAACACTGACCCTATTTAGGAACCTTGATAAGACTAACCCGATCAGCTATAACCAACACTGGGGATCAGCTACCTTATCATTTATACATTGGCACCTTTAGTCTCTACATAATCTTGACTATTGCACTTAGTCATATTTTGTGAACCCATTGGCATTTCACATACCCATCTACCTTGTGGCACTACCTAGTACCTTCCCATCAACTGCTTATCAAACCTACACCCGATTTGACCTTTCTTCATCGACTCATGGTTTGAGGTGGAATACCTCCTCCCATACTTGGGGCATCTTGACCCTCAATCAAGTGATTTATTTTTTCTTTTTAGATTGTTAGTTCAATGTTGCATTAAAAAGGGGCAAAATTTAAACACCATAAAACTATAAATTTATAGTATTCTATGACTAAATACCTTAAGATCCCCTAAAACTTATTAAACCTTCATAAAAATTCCTTAACCTAGTTAAATCACTATTCTCCTACTCAAAAAAATCATTCAAAATCACTATTTTAAAGTACTATTCACCATCACTATTCATGATGGCATGGCATGTGATTTAGAGGTGATATGTCAAGTGACATGGCTTAGAAGTGATGTGGCTTGCTGTGGGACATCATACCCCACTTGGGATCCTTCCCAAAGTGCATGATGACCTCATTCAAGTATCACAAGGGACCCCCTTGAAATGTGGTAAATTTCCCCTTAAGTGGTCATTATTCTACATGTATTTTGTCTTCCCACATGAAATTAGACTTTAAAAAGAGATACCTACCTGTTTAAGACTTTGGAAAAGACAAAGGTCACCCATTTTTGACCTTTTATCCCAAATATAGGCTCACCAACCCAAATAAGAGACTTTCCAACCCACATGGGAATCCCCACCAACCTCACCTTGGAATTTCATCCCCAAAATGAAAAATGGTGCCACATTTGGTGTGCCACCCCTTTAAGTACTTGTGTGAAAGTAAGAAAGGATCAGGAGAAGTCTTTAAGCCTCATTCAAACCCATGTGCATGATTTCCATTCAAACTTGGAGACTCACCAACCCACATGGGAATCCTCACCCACTTCACCTTGAATAAATCATGAGCCCACTTGGATAAATTCAAATTTATTCACTATTCCTCTATTTTGGCATGTTTCTTCACACATAAATGATATAAATACCCCCCTCTCCTTCACCCGAGGTTAAGAGGCAAGTTATTCTTCTATTCTTAGCATATTACTGCAAGTTTTTTTGGAGGAGGTCATCATCTTGGATGTCATCATCATCTTGAAGGAGAAAAATCAAAGAAAGGAAGCTCTAATAAATTTTTTTCATGTTTCATCAACATTCAATCATCATCAACATCTTTAAGCCATTTCAACAACATTAAGGTAATTTACTTTGTTTTGTAATTTTAGATCTTTTTTTTATTTTACTTTGGCCTTCTATTTTCTTAACTTCCATACTCTTAAGCCCTTAAACTCTTCCTCTTAATCCCATTCATCCCATTTAATCCCTTTGGCTATTTCCATTTCATTTATCCCATTCACCTCTTTGCCTCATTCACCTTTTTCCCTCTTTGCCATCTTTACTTATTTGTCTCATTTATCTATTCATCCCTTTTTATACTTGTAGCCTTGACCATCTACCCATCGAATTTAGTTGTTTTCTATTTTAGTATCATTTATTTGTTATTTTTATTCAAAATCTACTTCTTTTATCATTCCAACTTAAGTGTTTTGAAGAAGGTTGATTGACAGCCTCTAGCTCACGCTAGGTAATCCACCCAACTACATGTATAATAAACAAGTTTTTATGGTAGTGTTTTCTTATTTGAAGGTATTATTTGATAGACAAAGAAGAGTTCTCCATAATCATCTAGATTCAACATGTGCACATTCAATATATTTTTATTACACACCCTTCATTCCTAGTTTCTTTCTTTTCAAAAAAAAAAATTAAGAAAATCAAAAAAAAATAGAGAAATAGTTGGTATGGAAAATTTCTTGGATGATGTTATCCCTCTGAGATGGAGTAATATAATTGAGACTACACATGACATTATATACTGATACTTGAGTAATGGAGACTCTATTCCATGGATCTTTATATCATGTTTTATCTATTGAGATATTATTATGTATTGCTAAAAATTGTAACATTTATATACTATACTTACAAGAGTGGCTATAATGTTGTATCAGTCATGGCTAAATTTTTAATATTTCATTTATGATTGGATACAATATTTAATATTATTTTATTATTATTAATTATTTCTATATCTATTCATGGTTATTATTATCTAAGTGGAATAGTTATAACCTTTTTGGTTAACTAAATTAATATAGTTAGTTAAATATCACTAGTTAGGTTTATCATGGTGAAATATATATGTTTAACATGTGTGTTTAAATTTTTTAAATTATTGTAATATTTAAGTAAAACTCAATGGGGTTGTTATATTGTGGTATCAAAGCTAAGGCTCAAAATCTAAGACTTAATGTGTCCACTAATGCAAACTTATTATCCTAATAAATAGGAAGAATAATGGTGCATAGTAGACTATGAGGTAAGGGTAATTTGAATATTGAACCCCCTATTGATCCAAATCAATTTACTACTGAGAAAGTTACAATGTTGGACCAAATCCTCTAAACAATACAAGAGATTAGGGATCAAATTATATCCTTAGAATAGGAAGTGCATGGCCATGAAGAGAATAATTCTTAGGAGGAACTTGAGGAGCATCTTGATGACCAAAAACATATTCAAGAGTAGAGGCATGAGGGAGTACCATAGGATATAATATATATAATAGATATAGAGTTTTCACATGACATGAAAAATGTAAATCCACACGAGTTCAATGGAAATATATTAGGGGATGGAGCTAAAGCATGACTAAATAAAATAGAGCAGTATTTCAAGATTCAAAATTATTATGAAGTCACTAAAGTATTATATAGAGCTTATCAACTTGTTGGTGAAGAAGCTACTTGGTGGGAAAACAAGAATATTGAGAGGAACCTCGACTCAACCACCACCACCACTTGGGAATAGTTTGTGACACTATTTATACCATGATGGCTTCTACATCTATACTCTGACCAAAAGCTTACAAATTTTTATAATCTTAAGCAAGGAGATTTGATGGTGAATGAATATTGGGATCGATTCACCATCCTTATTAAGTATATACCTCAATATTAGGAAGATTAGAGGTATAATTAATAAATTCATCATGATATTAAAGCCCCAAATTAGCTATAAAATAAATGTGCATGGTCCATCTATCATGGATCAAGTGTTTGAGAAGGTGGTCAAACAATAATATAAACTAAAACATCTTTCCCAAGTCAGAGATAAGTTTAAAAATAAATTTGGATTTTATAAACCAACATTCAATAAGAACTAGAAATAGAGGAGTGGAGATTCTAAGGATCAGTTCAAGATTAAAAATGCCAAGTTCAATAATGGTTCAAGGAACAAGTAACTTGGTAATGGTTTCAAGGGAAAATAATAGACTAAGACGAAATGACTAGTTGGAGGTTGCTTTATTTATGGAGGTGACCATTTTACTCAAGAATGTCATCAAGATAAGACTAATATCAAAATTTTATCTTCTTAGTAAGGTATGTTTCAGTGGCAAATTCATACAACTATTGATAATAGATAGACTAAGTATCAAGTTTCAACCATAAAACTGTCAGGCATTTTATTTTATCATCCTATTTTTATTTTTATTGATACAAGAGTTATATAATGTTTTTTTGCTCCAATAATGTTTAGTAAATTATCTATAAAATCTAGAGTTATGACAAATGCATGGTTGGTATAATATGGGAATGAGTCAAAGTCAAAGTTGATAAATATTTAGTCTAAGTAGAGATGAGGTTTCTAGAATTCATTATGGTAGTAGATCTATATGCAACACCATTATGATAATATGATGTGATCCTAGGATTCAATTGTCTTGCAAAGCATAAAGATAATGTTGAATATTTCTTAATAAGGTTGAGTGTCAAGATGATTTAGAAATTAGACACAACTTTAGGGTAAGAAAATGGAGTTGAAGCTCAGGTATATTTATTTAATTCAACTTAATAAAGCTCAAAGGAAGGGATACCATGAATTTATTATTAATATAAATGATATGGAAGAATCTAAATAATCATATATCAAAGACTATCCTTTTCTAAGAAAATTCCATGACGTGTTTCTAAAAGAATTACCAAGATTTCCACCTAAGCACGAGTTTTATTTTTTGATTGACATCATACCTAGATTAAAATTATAGTCTAAGGCACCACACATAATGATAACCACTTAATCTGTTGAGTTAAAATCATAACTTCAATATTTATTGTTGAAAGGGATGATTTTATGAAGAGTGTCACCATGGGGTGTTATAGTTGTCTTCATTAAGAATAAGGATGGTACTCTTTGCCTATGCATAAAATACAAGATGTTGAACATATAAATGATGAAGAATAGATAACTCTTGCCATACATTGATGATCTCTTTCATCAAATTCAAGGAATAAAAGTCTTTTCCTAGATTTATCTTAGAGTAGGGTGTCACCAATTGAGGATCCGTGAAGAGGATATTCCAAAAATAACATTTAGGACTCGATATGGGAACTACGAGTTCACAGTGTTACCATTTGGATTGACAAATTCTATAAAAAATATTATGAATCTTATGAAAAATGTGTTCAAAGATTACATGGATGATCCTATATTGGTCTTTCTTAATGACATCCTCAGTTATTCCAAGGATGAGGAAGATAACTTGTAGCATCTAGAGCTAATTTTACAACATTATAGAATTATAAATTATATGTCAAGTTATCTAAATGTGTATTTTTCCAAAATAAAGTGTAGTATTTAGGTCTTATTATCTCAATGTATGGTATTTTAGTAGATATATCAAATATAAGAGCCATAATCAAGTGGCCATAAATAAATAATGTGTATGAGTTAAGGAGTTTCATGGGATTATTAGGTGAAATTAGTTCCAAATTTCTCTAATATAGATGATCCAATTAACTCTCTTTAGTAGAAGAATTAGAGTTTCATCTAATCATATAAGTGTGAGGTAGCCTTTCAAGAATTGAAAAGGAGGCTTACTTCAACACTAGTGATAAGATTTCTTGATCCTAATAGTCAATTCTCAATGATCACCAATACATTTGGGGATGAACTTGGAGGAGTTATTATGGAAGATGGATTTAGTTGTGTGTTATGAGTCTAAGAAATTAAAGCCATATGAGGTGAATTATGCCCCTCATAACCTAAAACTTCTAACAATTGTTTATGTTTTGTAAGTTTGGAGGCATTATCTATTAGGAAAGCTACTTTAGCTTAAGACTGATAACTTGGGACTAACATACATCTTTACCCAATGAAATTTTAATGCTCATCAAAGGAGATAGTTAGACTTCTTGTCTGATTATGATTTATATATTAACTATATCAAAGGTAAGGATAATAGAGTAGTTGATGCTCTAAGTTGTAAAAGGTACATAGAAGTCATGGCTACTATTAGGAGTATTTTCAAAGATTAATTGATCAAATTCATTCTAAGAGGTGAATTATATGATCATGTTAGGAAAGAATTGTCTAGGAATGCTTATAATCCTAAGTATAAGGGATTTAGAATAGATAATGATGGTCTTTTATGGTAGAATGGTACGATGTATGTGTCTGATGAAGAGAATTTGAGAAGCACAATGCTAAAGGAATTGCAAAATTCCCAATATTCAAGACCTATATGAGTAAAAAATCTCATGTTTGACCATATACCACTCTATTTCTAGAAATGAATTAAGAGAGATGCAACATATTTTGTGTCTTATTATCTAGAATGTGAACATGTGAAAACTAAACATGTGTATCTAAATGGATTGTTATATCTACATGACATACTAGAATGGAAGTGGTAAGTGATTATTATAGACTTTGTCTAAATTTTTCAATTATCATGAAATAAACATGACATGATCTTGGTAGTAGTTGATAAAATAACCAAGTTAGCTAACTTCATACTAGGCAAATTGATAGATGATGCACCTATGCATGTGAATAAATTCATGAAGTGTATCAATTACATGGATTTTTAGATAAGATCATTTTTGATCGAGATCTAAGGATGACTTATATATTTTAGTTGACTCTAAATTTAATTATGGGTATGTAGTTGAACCTCAACACTGCATATCAGCCACAAACTAATGGACAAACAAAATGAGTGAACCATATTTTAGAATATCTCCTTCATATGTATTGTATGGATCACTAATACAATTGGGATTATTAACTTCCATTGGTTTATTTTTATTAAAACAAATAATATCAATAAATATTTAATATGGCTCCATTTGAGGCATTTTATAGGAGGTGTAGAACACCAATCAGTTAGGACATGTTAGAAGACAGGGTAGTCTTTGGTGTTAGAGGTACAATCACTGAGAAGGTGGGGGGCGAATCAGTGAGCCTAAATAATATAAATTAAATTTAAAAATTTTTAAAAATCTTAATTGGTTACCACAAGCATTCATGAATCATACATATCATTCATAGAAATGAACAAGAGAAATAATGCAATATCAAGCACATAACACATGACATATGTGAAAACCCTCTTGGGGGAGAAAATACACTAAAACATAAAATTGGAATACTATATTATAATAAAAAGAGCCAATTTATAATATTTAAAACTAATCAAGGAACTACCATCTCTTTTTTTAGTGAGATAACAATCCCACAAGGTGCTATTACACCTGTCTAGCTAAGCTACCATAACAACTATAACTTTAACAAGTTTCCCCTTGCAAGGAGGATAAAACCCCATAGATGTTAAGAAACCACAACAAGACCTATGAAAGTAAAATTTCTTAAACACTTATTTCCTACCAATATGATGGAGATACAAAGTATATCAACACTCTTTAACTTTTCACACATAATCTGGTCTTCATATAGACATCATCTATCCTTCGCTCACCATCAACCTACAAGAGAAATATACTAAAATAATAAATATAACCTAAATTTCATGAAAAATATCCTTTATTTGATTTAATCATCAACCCATATACTAAGGACACTACCTCTCCTCTCTTATTCACTTCAACACTCACTCCTCTCACACAAGCCTCTCTTAAATATCTCAAGTCTAGAAATTAACTTCTTTGATTTTACTATTTATAGATCATTTATGATTATCACCATCTTGGTTATAAATTAGCCATGTATTATTTATTAAGGCTTCTCTCACATCAAGACACAACTAAACACCATCCTCATAGTTCATTCATAACATCCATGGGTCACCCTTAAGCAGCTACACCTTTCAACTAGGCCTGTGTAGCTCTTATAGGTCTCATGGAGACCTATTCACCATTTTGGAACTTAATAAAGAATAAAATAAACACATGAACACTTAAAAAAACATATTTAAACTATAAATTATCCCTTATTCATCCTTAAATTATCATAGTCACCATTACACACTTCTGTGTATGGTCAATCAATTCAAACATTGACCTTGTAAATATGAATATTGAATGAATACACAGTAAAATTATTAGATTTTTTTATAATTAATATGAATTTATCATGCCTTAAAATACCATACATATCATCACCAAGGATTATAAAATAGTATTCAACATCTAATTTATCATAAAACATCCAAACAACATTAAAACAAGCTCGAACAACCTTCTCAGGTCACTTACAAAACACATGAACACATAGTCAAAATTAAATTTCAATATATTTGGTTTTATAAAATTTCATGTATTTAAATATATATTTATAGATGAGTCTTGGAATCCTCTACAAATTCTTTTTTTACACCATGAGAAAATTCTACCTATATCAAAAGATATGGCCCAAAAACTTGACACTATTTTTTCCTTTGTTAAATTCAAATATTTAAATTCAAACGATCAAAATTAAAATTTGGTCACTTAAAAAACATATCATGCCCTAAATTCTCTATATAAATCACATACCATTGATATTATTTTAAGCAACTCAACCTTTACCTTTCATCACTCATCGTTATATCTTTTTCTTGACTATTTGACTCAATGCACTTCATCTATCTCCTATACGTAGCTTGGTCTTTATCTGTGTTAAACATTGGACACATTGAAATAATCTCACTCAATATGCACTATTGATTTTTGTATGTATGAACATCCAATCACTATTATATATTATAATAATCATGATCTTTACCTCTGCTTTACATTAAACTTTGAACACTTGTTCTCATCTAGCTCCTTCCTAACACCTTGGAACAAACATGCTCCATTGATCCTTTTATAAGGAGCTCGATATTTGAATTCATTAACCAATGAAAAATTTGACTCATTTGACTCAACATGCACCATATATCTTCATTTTATGATCACCCATGATCCATTAGATATCCATTTGGTGTTGATCTTTAACATCATGCAAAATAGTCTAACTATGGGGACCATTGCTATTTGCCTAGAAGGCCAACTTTGGAAATCAATAAATTTTATTTTAATTAAATACGCAATCTAAAATTTGGATCATATGATCTCCTCACATAATATAATCCAAAAATATATCAATATTTTCTTGAAACCTTTTCACATGTGATATATAACTCCATTAATCTACTAACTCAGATTTTTTTGCCATAGAGCCAACTATGTCAAGAACTGTCTGGAAGGCCAAATTTGCACATACATATCTTTTGATGTGCTTCTTCATATGGCCTAAAATTTAGCATAAATTAGATATGAAAGAAAATAAATAAATACATATGATCATTTTCTCCTGACACCTTTACATGTGAAAAATATAACACCATCAAAATTAATATTTATCTTTTCTTTCCACATTATAAATTTGTCTTGCCACATTGCAAATTTGGCTAAGTATGGGAAAACATTGTCAACCCACCTAGGAGCCCACATTTTCACTTGCATATCTTATGTTGTGATTTTTTTCATCACCTAAAATTTAGTGCATAAAACCTAAGCATAAATTTGATCATGACCATATGACCAACTCCCCTTGAATCATCAACATGTGGTAATGGTGATGTTAGCAAACTACCTACTTAGATTTTATACCACTAGACCTAAAAAGTATAGATGAAAAAAATGATGAACTAGATGAAATTAAATGATGCACATAATCATTTAAATCATTCTTAAATTTTAATATGACCCATTACACATGCTTAATACTTTATACTCATCCCTAACCATATCAAACCATTCCAAAACTGAAGATCAATCAAGCATACTTCAAGCACTAGGACAAGCACATTACACACTTTGTCATTATCAATTAGAATATCAAGGTACTTTATCTACTCACTTGGACACCTTCATGACAACACCATGAAATCATTGATAAATTTTCAACAATCTCCCCCTTTGTCATTGATGTTAGAACCCATCATAAAATAATATACATCTCACCTTCCTTTTTTCTTTTTAAGCACTCTCATAATAGGAATTTTATCCCCCTTTGACATAATGAAAAAGTGGTAAAATTATGATACTAAGGACCTAAAAATAACAAAAATATTATAACACATATTATAAGTATATTACAAACTCCCCCTTACCTTGATCCTACCTCTTCTTACCTTGACAACTTCCTCTTGCAATATGCCAATACTCTTCTTCAACCAGGCATAACAACCAATGAAGAATGAACATACAAAAGTAACAATATATGATGAAAAATATCAAAAAACATATAAGAGGAACTCCCCCTAATATCTATGAGTAATTTCACCTCATGAGCATCTTTAGATCTTCACACACCATGAAGAACCACCATATAAGCTTACTAACCTTCTCTCTCAAACCTCCTCAAGGACCACCAATAAAACTTCATGCCACTCGCTAAATGGGAAAAATGATATAATATATCCTAATAAATCTCCTTGAAATAATCATACCTTACTCTTTGAATAAAATGAAAATAAAGCACTCTTCTTCTTTTAAGGCATGTCTAGTCTCCTTGTAACCCTACCTGGAACTTTTAGAGCTCATAAATTTTAGTGAACACACTATCAAGACCTAAAAATTCATATATAGAGTAGTCTCATATTCCCCCTTAAGTACACCAATTCCCATCACCTAGATCATCCTATGAGACATACTTCTTTCAAAAAATTACTAGTCAATTAGGCTTCCATCTTGACAAAAACATGAATAATTTGAAAACCACAAACCTTCAAATCTATATGAAGCTTGATTTTATAACCCATTTGGCCTGTTCAACCTATTAATAATACTTATAATTTAAATCATAAGGAAAACCACTTTTATATCATAGCTCAAAACCCTAGAACCTTAAAATAAATAAGGTTAACAAACCTCCTTCTGGTCAACATTCACATCTGAAACTTCTTCCACACCTAAAGACCACCATCACACACTTTTAGACCAATATTTGAGCTTATATATGTCTAGGAACCCATATATCCTATAACCCATTTTAGGCCCTCTTTCTCTTTATCCAAATTTGAGAAAACTAAGAGGACTCAAAAATATTCAATTAACATAAATAGGATCATGAAGACATAAAACTACCTGGAACACATAAAAAATAAGTGCATAGACCTTTTTGAGTATCAAACTCTTTTTTAAATTGCATCAATATCATTAGGCCACTAGAAACACCCATTTTGAACCTATACTATAGCTCCTTTAAAAATATCTATAGTAAGATCATGAGCTTGTTCCTCCCCCTTAACCAATGAACTTCTCTAATTGGAATTATGATATTGAGGACACAAACTTGATTCTATAAAAAAAAAATTCTTCTAAGAAGCATAGGTAGAGACACCCTACTTTATAATGTCCTATAATAATGTGAAACTAGGAGTTTCCCACAACAACTCATATTCCTTCTCCTCCTTGGTCATCTAACACTTATAGTTCTTATTCTTCTTAGGCTTAAGAGAAAAAAAATACTCATCCACTAAAATATTTTCCTTTTCTACTAAGATTGAATTAACAATACATGGAGATAAAATAGATTCATGACATAACTTTTCATCAAAAGAATCCACCTTGTAGTTAGGAACCTCATCACTAGGCACTGAAAACTAATGTTATTTTCATGATACATGATCAAAAATGATATGATTTTCACTTGGATCTATACATACCTCATAACTAGACTCAACTAGCACTTTGGTCTTTTCCTTGAGCATGAATTGAACTAACTTTTGATTTTCCTTTTATATTTGGACATTTGACACATTTTATGCTTCAGCCTTGTCAACAAATATATTAGAGAGTTATTAGTGATTTCATGGTGATGTCATGAAGGTTTATTTATGAGTGAATGAAGTGATTTGATAGACAAATTAACAATGATAAAGTTTGCAATGTGTTTATCCTAGTGTGCTTGAAGTTGGCTTGGTTGATCTTCAATTTTGGCCTGGTTAGAGATGTTCAAGGATGAGTATAGAGTATTGATAATGTGAAAAGGGTCCTATAAGAGGTTTTATATGATTGGATAGTTTTTTTTTATAATTAGAAATCATCTGGTAGTCCATATTTTTCATCTAGATAGTTTGGGTTTAGTGGCAAAAAATTTGAGTAGGTAGTTTGATGATGTCACCATTGCCATGTGTGGATGAGTCAAGGGGAGTTGGTCATATGGTTGTGATAAAATTTAAAACTAGTTATTAAAAACTAAATATTATGTCATTCACATAAGTGTAGTTAAAGATATGTAGGTGAAAAATTGGGCTTCCAAGATTTTTGATAGTGTCTTCCCATAGTTGGCTCGATTTGCAATGTGGCAAGAATAGCCAATTAAGTATATTGATGAAGTTATATTATGTACATGTGGACGTTTCAAGAGAAGGTGACCATATGGGTTCATTACATTTTGATCCTAGTTTATTTGTACCAAAGTTTAGGTCTTGAAATGTAGTTATGAAAAAGTTATGCATATTCAAATTTGGTTTCCCAAACAAGTTATAAGCATAGTTGGCTCTATGATAGAAGATTTTGAGAAGGAATTTTAATGGAAATATATGTCACATACATGAAGGTTCTAAGAATAGTTGATTATATGGATGGATTATCCTATATAAATAAATCATATGGTCCAAATTTTAAATCATTCATCTAAGGACAAAATAAGTTATTAAGGTTAAAAAAGGGCTACTCAAGTAGATAAGTAAGGTTCCCATACTTGGTAAAATTTTCACATGTTAAAGTTTGAGTAAGATTGATGGAGTAAATTTCCTATAAGAAGTTAGGAAGTAGTAAGATGAGGATATGTACATGTTATTTAATGATTTATTAAAGGTAAAAGATAAGAATATTATGGTTAGTAGGTGTTCATATAGATTTATTGAATGGTGAGCATTGGTAGTTAAAGACTTGGTTGATCCGTAGAGATTGATATAATGCGTGGATTCAATATTACAAAATTTTATGAGTTAAGGTTATAGTGACTAAGGTTTAATGTTTTATAATTGGTGACTATGTATTAAATATTAGATAAGATCAATGATGAATAATTGATCTAAGAAGTGAGGACACAATATGTGATCTTAGTGTTTTAAGTTTAACTATGACCGTTGACATTTAAATATTTGAATTTTAACAAAGGGAAAAACTAGTCTATGTATTTTGGCTATAACTTCTGATCCAAGACAAATTTGCTCATGATATAGAAGAAAAAGATGAAGAGGAATCTATGGTACATATAATGAATCTAATTTGAAGATCTAAAAGTGTGTACAAATAAATATTTTAATCTCTAAATTTGACTATGTTTTCATATATGTTTTGTAAGGGACCTGAGAAGATCGTTCGAGCTTGTTTTGATATATCTTGGTATAATATCTATTAGGGAGTGTTTTAGACTCCATGTGGATGCTATGTGTGGTTTTATAGGTGTGAATTATCATTATTATATTAATAAAAGTAAAAAAATTTATTGTGTGTTTGTTCATAGTGTTCTTATGCACATGTCAGTGATTGAGTTGTTTGAGGATATGTAGAGGTGAGCATGAGTTACTATAATCATTTGAGGATGTCCTAGGGGCATAAAGAGTAGACTTATTTATTTTTAAGTGGTCTCATGTTTATTAAATTTATAAATGGGTGAATAGGTCATCATGAAACCTAGAAGGGATACAAGGGCCTTATTAAAAGGTGTAGGTGCTTAAGGGTGACCCATAGGTTCCATGGCCAACCTATGAAGTTTTTATTAAGCTATGTCTTCATGTGAGAGATTCATATATATATATATATATATATATATATATATATATATATATATATATATATATATATATATATCATGCCTAATGTCTAACCAAAGTTTTTACTATCAAGTGTGCTCTATAAATAGTGAAATCGAAGATGGTGATTTCTAGATGTGTTAGCGAGAGACTTGGGAGAGATTTGAGAGAGACTTTTATGTGAGAGGGTTGAAGAGTGAAGAAAATGAAAGGAGAGTGTGAGTGCCTAGCTATTGGGTTGATGATTAGAGGAGATTAAGGATTGTGTGTATGATTTTAAGGTCATGTTTTTTATTACAATATAATGTTCTTATAGTTTGAAGTTATGCAAAGAGATTTGAGTGTGTATATGAAGACTGTTTGAGTGAAGGATATATATTGTGGTATGCTTATGTCAGAGGCATATATGAGTTAGAAAGAGATTTTATGTAGGTATCATATAATTATAGGTCCATCATCAAGTGTTGAAGACATTAATTCTAATGTGGAAGTTTTCTTTTAAAGGAGGGTCTAAAGGACTTGATCTTCCTTAGGGATAATTGCTCCTTATGAAAGAGGGTTTCACTAAAGACATTTGGTCAAAAGGACTTGATCAAGGTTGTAGTTCATAAGGATTGACTAAACATGACTCATAATTACTTGATCATCTTATGGGTAGGTGTTCCTCATGGAATTGTTATTTCACTAAAGGCCTTAGGTTAGAAGGACTTGACCAAGGTTCTTGATTAGAATGACTTGATCCATCTCTTATTTTTGATCATCTTATAGGATAATAGTCCATGTGTTTATAGGTTTGAGAGTGGGTTTTAGTCCCCAAGAGGGTTTACCATGTAGATCTTGTTTTTATATGTGATCTTACATTGTGTTCATTATTTATTTTTATGAATGATTTGTATGATTCATTAATGATTGTATTGGATGCTTAATTATTTTCAAGGGTTAGGAAATTAAATTGGATTGTTTTAAACCACTAATTCACCTCCCTAGTGGATTTTACCTCTAATAATTGGTATCAAAGAAGGTAATTCATGAAAATTTTAACCACTTGAAGGTGATCAAAGGTACAATTTTTGACAAAAAGGTTATGGCTTGTATTCAAGACAATCTAGTTTGTGATTTATCAAAAGTTAATAGTGTGAAGACACAAGTGAAAAATATAGAGGTATCAATCGAGAATTTGTAGTTCATAATGAATAAATATCTCAATCAAAGGATGGAACAATGTGAAAATAAAGTTACGACTTACTGATATGTGGTCTTATCCAAGTATAAAAAGGACTTCAACTCAACCGAAAGGATTAATATTAAAAATCCATGAAGTGGTAAAGGTCAAGAGAAAAGAGGATCAAACATGAATAATGTCTTCAATGGGTATTGATTCCCCTAAAATAAATTTGGAAATCGATATAAGGATTATGATCTCTCTCCAAAAATTAAAAGGGATCTCAATGTTACAATTGTAACTTACAAGGTCACATAGATAAGAACTGCAATAGAGCATTTTGGAAAAAGGATATATAAGTCATTGACACTATCAAATGGTTTAAGGAGACTAAGTATAAATAAGAAAAGAATAAAAATCCAAGAAGGTCACTGAAGGAAGAGTCATTTTTTTTTCAAGTAGACTTACATACTCAAGAAGATGAGAACAAGACATGGTTCATAGATAATAGATGCTCAAATCATATGATAGGAGACAAGATCAAGTTTCTCTCTCTAAAAAAGACCAACCCAGGTGTAGTTAGATTTGGTGATAAAAAATATTTTAACATAGTCAAAAAAGGTATGGTTAGTTTTGATAATGTTCATACAAGGATTGAGAACGTATTATATGTATAAGGTTTGAAACATAATATTTTAAGTGTGATCTAAATGTGTAAGTAAGGAAATGTTGTAACTTTTCATGATGATATATGTGAAATAAGAAAGGAAAAAATTGGTAAATTAATTACAAATTTTCATAAAATGAATAACAACATATATGTATTCCATAAATCGAAGAAGGAAGAGTGCTTCATAAGTTAATTAGAAGAAAGTTGGCTTTGGCATAAAAGTCTTGGACATATAAATTTTAATTTAGTTTAAAGGGGATAGTAAGGCATATGCCTAAGATTTCTAAGGTTCCTAATTCTCTTTACAAGGCATATATTCATAGGAATCAAATCAAGGGAAGATACAAAAATAAGCAATTCTCCATGATAGATCCATTAGATTTGATCCATACTAATCTATGTGAACCTATGAGAATTCAAAGTATTCAAGGTAATAGGTAATTCATGATTCTCATTGATGATTTTACTAGGATGACTTGGATATTCTTTTTTAAACAAAAATTAAAGGATTTTGCAAAATTTGTGGCATTCAAAGCTCTTATGTAAAATGATAAATGTTTAAAGATCAAGTGTGTGAAATCAGACAGAGGAGGTGAGTTTTGGTCTCATAAGTTTGATTATTTTTGTGAAAAACATAGGATAAAAATACAATATTCTTCTTCTAGAACACCAAAATATAATGGTGTGGCTAAAAGTAAATTTTGGATTGTTTTTGAGATGGGTAAAACCATGCTTCAAGATGCAAAATTATCAAATAGATAATAAGAAAAGGTAGCCAACACGTTTATTTACATCCTAAATAGGTGTCAAATTAGAGTAAATGGTAATAATATTCCTCATGAGTTATGAGATAATAGAGTGGCTAATGTCAAACATTTTAGAGTGTTTGGGAGTATGTGCTTCATCAAAAGAGATGAAGATAATCCTAGAAAATTTGATTGAAGGCCTAATGAGGGAATCCTCTTAGGTTACTCTTCTATCAATACTACCTATAGGTGATTTGATAAGAGACTTCACAAGATTTTTGAAAGTTCAAATGTAAGGGTAGATGAGATAAGTAGAGTTAAGAAGACAAAATTGTAGGTAAGTTACTCAATTTAGAATTCTATTACAAATAATTATGAGTTATCCATTCAAATAGATGATGAAGATGAAAAGGAGGAAGAAAGACAAGATTTTAAAACTCCATCTAGAAAAAATTAGAAAGATCAACTAATCTCTCAAATTATTGGAAATATTGGTGCAAGGTTTCATATTAGAAGGAGATTGTTGATCAATCAAAATCAACAAGACTTAGCTCTGTTATCCATGATTGAACCCAAAACATTAATGGAATCTAGAAAAAATGAAAATTATAATTATGTAATGGATGAAGAAATTGATTAGATAGAAAGGAATGAAATATGGGAATTAGTTCATATACCAAACGATAAAAATATGATAGGAACCAAATGGGTTTTCAAAAATAAGATGAATGAGAAAGGAGAAGTCACAAGTAATAAGGCTAGATTGGTGTGTAAATGATATGCTCAAGTTGAAAGAAAAGATTTTTATGAGACTTTTGATCATGTGGCAAGGATGGAAGAAATTAGAATATTTTTGGCATATGCATGTTTCGAAGGTTTTAAGGTATATCAAATTGATTTGAAATTTTCATTCTTGAATGGTAACTTATAAGAACAATTCTACATTGAGTTACCTGAAGGATACTTCATATCAAATAATCAATATTTTGTTTGTAAATTGAAGAAAGCTCTATATGATCTTAAATAAGATATTAGAGCTTGGTATGATAGGCTATATAAGTATGTTTTGAGTCAAGGCTTCAAAATTGGGGGTAAATGATAGTAATTTACACATTAAGATAGAAGGTAATCATAGGTTGATAGTTGTTGTATATGTTGATGACATAGTTTTTGGATATGATAATGATAAAATGAGTAGAGACTTTGTAGATACTATGAAGAATGAGTTTAAAATGTCAATGTTGGGAGAACTATATTTCTTCTCAGGATTATATATTAATCAACTTGATAAAGGGATGTTCATTTCACAAGCTAAATACATCAAGGATATGATAAGGAAGTTTGTCATGATGGATAGTATGCTAATGGGTACTCTAATGATCACAAGATGCAAGTTAAGTAAATTGTATGACTCACCAAAAGTTGATCAAACTTTTTAAAGGTCCATGATTAGAAGTATTTTATACTCTAATATATCTAGACCTAACATCATGTAAGTAGTAGGTCTTATAGGCAGGTTTCAAGATAATCCTATAGAATCTTACCTGAAATCAGTTAAAAGGATCTTGATATATCTCAAAGGAACCATAGACTATGGTTTATGGTATCCTAGGAGAAAATAATTCTCTTTAAAATCATATATTTATGTTGATTGAGAAGAATGTGTGGATGATAAGATGAGTACCAGTGGTGGGGTATTCTTCATGGGAGAATGCTTGATATCTTGGCTAAGCAAGAAGAAAGCCTCAACGTCTCTATCAACTATAGAAGCTATGTATATATTAGTTGCCTCTTGTTGCACACAAGTCATGTGGATGAAACAAACTTTGGAGGATTATAAGGTAAGACAAAATGGACCTTATCCTATTTATTGTGATAATACTAGTGTAATTAGTATCTCAAAGAATCCTATTATTTACTCAAAAACTAAAAAAATTCCTATTAGATCTCATTTCTTGAGATAATAAGTGATTAATAAATGTATCAAGTTGGAGAATGTGTCTATAAAAGAGTAACTCATAGATATTATGACCAAACCATTATCAAAAGAAAAATTTTAGTATCTAAGACAAAGCTTGTGTGTCATATATTTATCTTTGAATCAATAGAAGGTCTTTAGTTAAGGGGGAGCAATAAGTTCATGATATTGCTCTAGTGTTTTGTGAAGGATATATAATATAGGGTTAGAATGGATGTGTTTAGGTTGGCTGAGAACACGTCTCTTATTTTATGAGTGGCATGAAGTTCTAGTGTTGGTCCTTGAGATGGTTTGATAGAGAAGGCTAGTGAGCATGTTTGGTGGTTCTTGATGGTGTATAGAGATCTAAAGATGATCAAGAGGTATAATAGCTCAAAAATCTTAGGGGGAGTCCCTCTAAAATGTATCTTGGTGAGTTCCATTAGATTTAAGTGTTTTATCTATTTTATTTTCTTTAGTTAATGTGCTTGTGAAGAAGAGTTTTGGTATGGAGTAAGAGGAAGTTTATCAAGGTAAGAAAAAGTAAGCTCAAGGTAAGGTGAGTTTATATCATCTTTCTAAGATGATAGTTTCCTATTTATGGTTGTTTTAGGTCCTCAAGATTAGTTGGTTCCCACTTTGTCATTATGTCAAAGGGGGAGAAAGTTCCTATTGTGGGAGTGTTTGAAGAGAGATAAGGTGAGCTGTATATTTCTCTATATGATGTTTGTTGACATTAATGAAAAAGGGGAATATTATTTGATATTTGTCAGTGATGTCATGGAGGTGTCTTTTTGAGTGGATGAAGTGCTTCGATAGCCTAAATAATAATGATAAAGTGTGTAATGTGTTTTCCCTAGTGTGTTTGAAGTTGGCTTGGTTGATCTTCAATTTTGGCATGGTTAAAGATGTTCAAGGATGAGTATGGAGTATTGATCATGTGAAATGGTCCTATAAATTTTTTTATATGATTATATATCTTGTTTACCTAAGTGGAATTCATCTAGTAGGCCATAGTTTTCATCTAGATAGTTTAGGTTTAGTGTCATAAAATCTGAGTAGGTAGTTTGTTGACATCACCATTCCCACATGTGGATGAGTCAGGGGGAGTTGGTCATATTGTTATGATCACATTTGTACCTAATTACTATGCACTAAATATTATTTCATGCACCTAAGGATAGTCCAAGATATGTGGGTGAAAATTTGGTCTCCTAGGCCTTTTGATAGTGTTTTCCCATACTTAGCAAAATTTGTGATGTGGTAAGAAGAGTTGAGTAAACATATTGATGAATTTATATCTCATACATGTGGAAATTTCAAGAGAAGGTGATCATATGAGTTTATTTGTAAGCCTAGTTTATTTGTGCCAAATTTTAGGTCATGTGATGTATCATGACAAAAGTTATACATGTTCAAAGTTGATTTCCTAGATAAGTTCTAAGCATAGTTGGATCTGTGATAGAAGATTTTGAGAAGGCATTTTAATGGTGATATATCTTGCATGTGAAAATTTTCTAAGAGCAATTTTTTATAAATATGTATTATCTTATATAAGGAGATCATATGGTGCCAATTTGAGATCATGCATATAATCATATGATAAGTTATTAAGGTTAAACAATGGATACTCAAGTAGATAAGTAAGGTTCCCATAGTCAAATTTGCACATGTTAAAGTTCAAGAAATATTGATAGAGCACATTTGTTCTAAGAAGTTAGGAATCAAGGAGATGAGGATAGGTGCACATTATTTAATGACTAAGAAAATTTAAAGGATAATGATCTAATAGTGAGTAGGTGCTTGTATAGATTGATTGAACGGTGAGCATTGGTAGTTAAAGATTTGGTTTATCCATAAAGATCAATGGAATGCTTGGAGTCAACATTACAATATTGTAGTAGATGTGGTCAAAGTGATTGAGGTTTAAATTTTGAGCATAAGAACCTATATAGTAAAGATCAAATAAGATTGATAGTTCATAATTAATCTGATTAATGAGGACATGAGATGTGAGCTTAGTGTTCAAAGTTTAACTGTGACCATTAACATTTAAATATTTGAATTGTAATAAAAAGAAAAACTAGTCTATGTATTTTGGCTATATATTTTGATCTAGGATGAATTTTCTCATGATGTAAAAATAATATATGAAGAGGACTCCATAGAACATATAATGAACCTAATTTGAATATATAAAAGTGTGTACAAACAAATATTTTGACCTCCAAATTTGGATTTATTTTCATATATGTTCTACAAGGGACCCAAGAAGATTGTTTGAGCTTATTTTGATATTATTATATATATCTTGATGAATTAGATATTGGGTAATGTTTTAGACTCCATGGGAATGATCTCTATAGTTTTTAAAGGTATGATCAATTGTTATCCTATATTAAAAAAAGTTATGAAGTTTACTATGTATTTATTCATAGTGTTCATGTGCACCAGGTCAGTGATTGAGTTGTTTGAGCATACATAAAGGTGAGCATGAGTTACTGTAATCATTTGAGGATGTCTTAGGGGACATGAGGATTGGACATATGTATTTAGAAGTGGTTTTGTTTTTATTAAAGCACTAAATGGGTGAATAGGTCTTCATGAGACCTATAAGGACTACAAACACCTTATTAAAAGGTGTAGGTGTTTAAGCATGACCCATAAGTGTTATGGCCAACCTATGAAGTTTGTATTCAATTATTTATTAATGTGAGACATGATTTAATGGATAAGGCATGCCTAATGGCTAAACAAGGTGTTGATTATCAATTATGCTCTATAAATAGTGAAATTAAAGATGGTGATTTCTATGTGTTAATAAGAAACATGGGAGAGATTTTAGAGAGACTTTTATGTGAACGAGTTGGAGAGTAAAGGAAAAGAGAGGAGAATGAGAGTGCCAATATATTAGGTTGATGAGTAGAGGAGATTAAGGATTTTGTGTATGATTTATAAGTCATGTTTATAATGATATTATAGTGTTCTTATAGTTTGAAGTTATGCGAATATATCTGAGTGTACATATGAGGACTATTTGAGTGAAGAAGGAGAGAGATTGTGGCATGCCTATGTGAGAGGCCTATATGACTTAGAGAGAGAGAGAGAGTTTTTTTAGTTTATAGATAATCAAAGGTCCATCATCAAGTGTTAAAGACATCACTTCTAAGGTGGAAATGTTATTTTTAAGGAGGGTCTAAAGGATTTGATCTTCCTTAAGGGTAATTACTCCTTGTGAAACAAGGTTTCACTAAAGACCTATGGTTATAAGGACTTGACCATGGTTCCTAATTAAAAGGACTTGATTAGGCTCTTGTTTGTGATCATCTTATAAGATAGTATTCCATGTGTATTCAATCTTGAGATTGGGTTATATTCCCAAAGAGGGTTTTCCACGTAGATCTTGTGTTGTGTATGTGATTTTGAATTATGTTCATTATTCACTATTTTGAATGATCTGAATGCTTCATGAATGATTTTATTGAATGCTTAAATATTTACAAGGGTTTGGAAATTGAATTGGATTGTTTGCCACCACTGATTCACTACCCCCTCAATGGATTGTACTTCTAACAAAGTGTTGACAACAAAAACAATTGATATATTTTTTTCTATCATGGTAAACAAACCATCCTTGGTCTCAAACTGATCTCTCTTGATAGACTTAGGTTTCCAAACCCATGTGTGACCTCTTATTTACACTCTAGGAGCTTCATACACCTTGTTTTGTTTTTTATTTTAGTATCTAGTGATCTGACCAACTTTATGACATTTGAAAGAAAAAAGATCACTCATACCTTTTGTTTGATGATGATTGTGATCTTCCTTTTCTATCTAGGTATAAGAAAAATTATGTATCTTCTTCATAACTGATTCCTTCTTTGTTTTATAAAGTAGTTCACCTTGATCATGAATATCCTTCATATTATTTTATCTTAATACCATTCAGTGAATTTTAGGATCATCTTTCTTCTTGTCAAAACTAGAGTGCATTTTAAAACTATTCTTGTAGAATTTGTCAATATGTCCTACTTTATTGCAATTATAGTAAACAATATCATTCAACATACCTTTTTACTGATCTAAGTTATGATATATCAAAGACCAATTGCTTCCTCTTCCAAGGCTCCATGAGGACTCATTCTTGACTAAATTCCTTCTACGTTCCTTAGCTTTATGACCATACTTTATACATGTATAACAATGACAATGAAATAATCTAGCATACCTTAAATCATTTGGTTGTCTAATAGACCTTCTTGTATTAATTTTAAATCTTACATTATCCTTGACATACTCACGCTTTTCATGCTTCTCTTCTATATTATCCAACTTGAATATAAAAATCTCATGTTCACTTTTCAATGACTTCATTTCAACATTCAATGGATTTCACTCATCTTCTTTTGATTTCAGATTTGTATTTATATTCCTTAGCTAATACTCAAGAATACTAATCTTATCTTCATCCTCTTTGGCCTTGTTGACCATGTATTTCAATCTATATGCTTACAATTTAATAGAATTTATCTATTTTTTATACTTTTTTTTCTTTTTTCTTGGACATGACTAACAAACTTCCCTCAAGATGATTGACTTGTGCTTTAAGAATTTTAATCATATTCCTCATTTTATGATTCCTCTTCTTCTACTCCTTTATTTTAACAAGCAAACTCATGAGCTCAACTTCTGGATCAAATTCTTCTTCCTTTCTATCATCTTCTCTATTATTAAGGCAAACTTCTTTATTAAACATGATGCCCTTTTATTTTGAACATAAACTTGTCTTAGAATCTATTAGCTAAACCCTAAGATCATTTATAACATTATCATCCTCCTTGGCATCTTTCTTCAAAGTAGTGAGCCCAAATAATCCCATTATCTTTGAAAGGACTTACTCTAATACCAATTGTTAGAGGTTTAATAATTGAGGAGGGGTGTAAATTAGTGATCCCAAATAATCCAAATTCAATTTAAAAACTCAAAATTAGTTACCACAAGCAATCATGAAGCATACACTTCATTCATAGCAATGAATAATAGAGACAATGCAATATCAAGTACATAACACATGACATATATGGTAAACCCTATTGGGGGATAAAACCACTATAACATACAATTTTAATACTATCCTATAGTAACATGAACCAATTTATAATAGCTATAACTAATCAAATAAATATCATCCCTTATTTTAGTGAGACAATAATCCTATAAGGTGCTATTACACCTATATATCTGAGCTACCACAACAACTAGACCTTTAGAAAGTTTCACCTTAAAATGAAGATACAAACCCTTAAATTTTGAGCAACCACAATAACACCCATGAATATAACATCTCTTGAACACTATTTTTTTGCCAATTTTATGGAGATACAATATATATCAACACTCTTCAACTCTACACACACACTCTGGTCTTCATACAAACATCATCTATCCTTTTCACACTCACACATTCCTTAATTTTCTCTTATCATTAACCCATAAGTTGAGAATACTACCTTTCCTCTATTATTCTCTTCAATGCTCACTCCTCTCACATAAGCATCTCTCAAATCTCTCAAATCTAGAAATCAACTTATTTTATTTCACTATTTATAGACCATTCATGATTATCACCATCTTGATCATCCATTAGCCATTATTTTTACCTTAATTATTCTCTCACATTTACACACAACATATTACCATCCTCATATGTTGGCCATAGCATCTTTGGGTCACCCTTAAGCAACTACACCTTTTAATTAGGCCCTTGTAGCCCTTATAGGTCTCAATGGGACCTATTCACAATTTTAGCACTTCATCAAGAAAAAAAGAAAAACATGAACACTTAAAAATACATATTTACACTCTAAATTACCCCTTATTAATACTTAAATTATCATAATAACTATTACACTCTTCTACGTATGCTCAATCAACTCAAACATTGACCTTGTAAACATGAACAATATGAATGAATACACAATAAAAAATTTAGGATTTTTTAAAACTTAAAATGAATTTATCATGCATCAATATACCATATATATCATAATAAATGATTATAAAACACTCTCTAATAGCTAAGTCATCATGAAACATCCAAATAGCATCAAAATAAGCTCAAACAACCTTCTTGGGTCAATTATAGAACACACACAAACACATAATCAACTTTGAATCTCAATATATTTGATCATACACACTTTAATATATTAAAATATATATTTACATATGTAATATATATTTTTATACAAATTAACTATTTACATGATTAGTAAATTTTGCCTGTATCAAAAGATATGGTCGAAAAACCAGACACTAGTCTTTCCTTTGTTAAATTCAAATATTTGAATTCAAACGGTCATAGTTAAAATTTGGTCACTTAAAAATCATCTCATTCCATAACTATTTTATATCAATCATACAATATCTATCTTATTGTAAGGAACTTGAATTTTACCTTTCATCGCTCATCATTAGATCTTCATCTTGACTATTTGACTTAATCTATTCCATTGATCTCTTGTACGTAGCACGATCTTTATCTATGTTAAACATTGGACACCTTGAAATCATATTTCTCAATATGAATAATTGATATATATATATGTATGAACATACAATCACCATTAGATATTATAATAATCTTAATATTTACCTTTGTTCAATGTTAAAATTCAAACACTTGTCCTCATCTCACTACTTCTTGATACCTTGGAACAAACACACTCCATTGATCCTTTTATAAAGATATATATATATATATATATATATATATATATATATATATATATATATATATATATATTAACCAATGAAAATTATGACTCATTTAACTCAACACACACCATATATATTCACTATATGATTATCCATGAGCCATTATATATCCATCTGGTCTTGATCTTTAATACCATGAAAAATAGACTAAGTATAGGGACCATTATTATATGCCTAGAAGGCCAAATTTGGACCTTAATAAATTTTATTGTGATTAGATGCATGATCTAAAATTTGTAAAATATGATATCCTAACATAGGATAATCCAACCATATATCAATATTCTCATAGAACCTTTGCACTTGCAAGATATAAATCCATTAATCTGTTCACTCATATTTTTTTACCATAGATCCAACTATGTCAAGAACTATTTGGAAGGCCAACTTTGCACATGCACATATTTTTATTTGATTTATGGCATGACCTAAAATTTAGTGAAAATAAATTAGGCATAAAACTAAACAAAACCATATGATCATTTTATCCTAATACCTTCATGCACATGAAATATAGTACCATGAAAATTCCTATTCAACTTTTCTTATCACACTAAAAATTTGGATAAGTATGGGAAAACACTATAAAACTACTTGGGAGCCCAAATTTTCACTTTAATATCATATGTTTTAATTCATTTCATGACCTAAAATTTATCATATAATAACTAGGAATAAATGTGATCATAACCATATGACCAACTCCCTTTGACTCATCCACATGTGGTAATGGCGGTGTTAGCAAACTACCTACTCAAATTTTATACCACTAGACCCAAAAAGTTAGATGAAATCCACTCATAAAAAAATCAATCAAATCATTCTTGAATTTTTATAGGACCCATTTCACATGTTCAATAATTTGGACTCATCCCTAACCATCTTAAAACATGCTAAAACTGGATATCAACCAAGCATACTAGAACAAACACATTTCATGCTTTGTCATTGTCACTTAGACTATCAAGGAAAATCATCCACTCACCTAGACACCTTCATGACATCATTGAAAACTCTCTAACATTTGGACCTAAGACACTTTCATAAATGGAAGATCAAGTGAGGATAATCAAGTAAAAGTTGACCGTGGCCAATGATAGATAGAAAAGTTATGTTGATCTGAAGAGAACAAATATGTAATTTTATACTATTGATAAAGTGTTTCTATATGTTAAGCCACACAAAATATCAATTAAATTTGAGAAGTTAGCATAACTTTCATCAAGATTTTTGGGACCCTTAGAGGTTTTGAAACTGGTCAAACATGTAATGTATAGGCTTGTGTTGCCAACATATCTAGCTCTTTTGCATAATATATTCCATGTGTCTTATCTTTAAAAATACATTATTTATCCATCACATGTGTTGGATTAAAATACATTTTAGGTTTTCGAACCTAGGGTGGTCATGGTAGAACCAATTAGAGTGATTATGTCACATCTTTATTTCTCACTAAGTTGATTTACCTAATTATTTATGGATTATTATGTTTGTTAAATTGACTGGTTACTTTTTAACTAAACTATAAGTCATATGTTGTTATGTCACACACACACACACACACACACACACACACACACACAATGATGTATTAGGATAATTGCCTTGATGTTGTGAGTTGGATGTAGGAGAGTTCATCCCTTAAATCATGATGGATGGAGAGCATCATCAGAGAGGGTGACGTAGATGGAGATGTTGGGGGATGATAGAGGAAATTCTAAAACCCATGCTCACACCACATTAGATAATACATGTTATATGCATTGTGTGTATTATTAGAGTTAGTACATTTTTTAAAGTTATTTACATTTAGATATTATATTTTTAATGTTAGTTCAGTTAGTACTTATATATGTAGAATAAATTATGCATGTGTTTATATTGTATATATTTTACATAGACTTAGTACATAATGCTATAGTATGACTATGTTATGTTGTAATATATATGTTTGTATATGATTCAGGAACATAAATCTATGTGGATAATATCTAGTTACTATTTTATATAGACTAACAAAAATGTATTTATAATGTTTTAAAACATTAGCTTGTTATCATTGATATTTAGGAATATCAATATACAAATTAAGGTATGAAGATAAAAAAAGACATAGATAATTTATATAAAATGGTAATAATGCAAAAATTATGTTAATATAATAACATTATGATTAGGATACTAATTATCTAATTTACATTTTGGATAAAAGGATATCATCAACATTATAGTTATTTACAATATTATTTCAAAGTCATGATACTTTTTTTTTACAAAACTATTTATAATATTTCACTATAACCTAAGACTATCCTATGATCTAACCTAGTATTGTTAGCATGCATAAACTATGTTAATATTAAAGTAATATATATCATTGTTAATAACATTTAAAGTGGACTTTTAGAGTGATATACTCGAACATGTAATGTAGTATTGATCATGAAGGGTTTTGAAATTAATAAAATAATAACAAAGGAATTAAGTGAGATTTGAGGAATACAATTAGGGATTTTATAGTATGGTTAATGAAATTGAATTATAATATTTGTTGAGATTGAAAAATAATGGATTATGCATGGACTGTAAGTTGGGAATTGACATAAGCATGCAAATTTTGAATGGTAAAATATGGAAAAGTAAAATAACTATAACATGTGAGTTGAGAAGGGAATGTGTCATGACAAAGAGGAGAAGGAAAGATAAAATCAAGGAGGAGAAGGAATAATGTTTCATTTTGTTTTAGATTAGAATCGATTTAAAGGTTGGTGAAGTAATTAGTTTCATTTGATAAAAAAATTATGTATTGTTTGTATTACTAGGGTTTATAAAATGTATTTAATTTTGTATTGAGATACAACCTTAGACCTTTGTATAGCTTGTCCATCCATATAAATAAAACATATAACAACTAAAACCGTAAGACTCCAAACTGGACTGATCTAGGTATTAAGCAATTAAGTTAAATTGAGTTTAGTTGCTTGACAATATAATGCCCTAGCTCAAGATATAACTTTGGGAGGATAATATTGTCATATATATACATATACTAAGTTTTTAGAATACTAGAAATGTATACATATGTGTAATATGCTCAAAATAACTATATTTATATACTCATATAAAAGGAATCAACCTATTGAGTATATAATTACACACACACACATGCTCACACATGCGCGCACGCGCGCGCGCACACACACACACACACACACA
>JARHVA010004543.1:832500-860000 GCA_037957365.1 Torreya grandis | reverse complement strand
TTAAGTCACTTTAACATTTAATTACATTTTAGAAATTTAATGGTAGAATCATAAATAATAACCTATATTTAATTTAACCTTTATTAAATTTTCCTCTATGTGCATTAGCGACATATTAATCTAAGCACATAAGGGAATTTAATTTTATAATTTACCTACTAAAGCAACCATAGAAAATAACTATCTAAACAAACACCAAAAGCAATCATTTTAAAATGTATTTTCTACCATGACTATTTATTGTGGTGTGTTCAAGGTTTTGTTATCTCTCTATAAACTTTCAATGTATCCATCTACACCACCCTCTCTGATTATGTTCTTCCTCTAGCACGTTTCAGGGATGAATTATCCTGAATCTAACTCACAACACACAAGTCATTAAATCATATATCATGATAAACATAAATCAATAATATAATTGAAATAACATCATTAATCAACATACATTAATCAATGGATAGTAAGCAATCATGTGTCATTATCTAAGTAACATTCTATTATCCTAAAATATCATAAATTTCAATCTTAATTAGAAGTATAATCAATATCATGTGTATCCATCCATAAATAGTTAAATAGTTTTTTTAGCAAGGAATTAGGATGCAACATCCTTCCCCCTAAAGATAGTCATTGTCTCGGATGACTCTTATTCAAACATATGTTCTAAGATAAAAATATTGTTCAATTGAAAATAAAATAGCATAATGGTATCTAATCAAGAAAATAAATGTGTAAATCTCTTGAATAACTCATCATAGCCCTCCCATGTTTCACTATACTTAGAATATTAGTCCTTAAAAACCTTCTACTATGACATCTCTCTATTATGCAAACAAAGTTTACATGTGTCAATTACCCTGATTGGTTATACTATAACCACCCTAGGATCCAGAACCTAAAAATCATTATAATCCAACATATATGTAGGATCAATTATATATTTCTTTAGATATCATACATGGAAGACATTATGTAGAACATCTAAGGATGGTGGCAACACAAGCCTATACGAAACATGATTGACTACTTATAACACCTCAAAGGGTCCCACATATCTCAATGATAATTTTATAAACTTCCCAAATTTAATTGAGCTCTTTTATAGTTTTGCTAGCAAAAACACTTTATCATCAACTACAAATTGCTTTTATGTCTTCTTAAGATCTACATAACTCTTATGTTTATCATTGGCCTCAACCAATCTCTACCTAATCAATATAACTTGCTCTTCCATCTTTAAGATCATCCCAAGTCCAAAGACTACCCTGTCTTCTAAACTATCCTAGCTAATGGGTGTCCTACACTTTCTCTCATAAAGTGCCTTAAATGGTGCCATACTCAATGTCAACTGATATGAGTTATCAAACTCAACCAATGGAAGATAGTATTACCATTTATATTGTTGATCCATGAAATACATTTGAATAATATATTCAAGCACATGATTAACTATCTTAGTTTGATCATCAGTCTCTGAATGATAAGTTATATTAAAATTAAGTTGTGTATCTAAATCTAAATTTAAAATCATCCAAAACCTTGAAATCATCTTTGGATCATGATCTGAAATGATCTTCTCTAGAAAATAATGTAACCTATACATTTCCTTTATGAAGCTCTTCACATGGGTAGGTATGTCATCTATCAAGTTACATGGTATGAAATAAGCCACCTTGGTTAGTGTGTCAAGAACTACCAAGATCATATCATGCCTATTTCATGACATTGACAATCCTTGGACAAAATCAATACTGATCATCTATCATTTCCATTCTAGAATATCATGTGGATATAATAATCTAGCTAGATGCACATGCTTAGATTTCACTTGTAGACACTCCAAATAATGTGACACATAATCTATTACATCTTTCTTAATTACTTTGCATAAATATAGTGGTGTGAGCTCTACCATGAGCTTGGCTACACCTAGATGTCCTAAATAAGGGGAATCATATAATTCCTTTAGTACTATTATATATGGATTCTCTTGATCTGACACATACATCCATCCATTATAAGGTAAAAAACCATCACTCTCAAAACTGAATCCTTTATACTAATGATTTTGAGCATTTTCTAATAATGCCTTCCTGACATGATCATAAAATTCATCTCCTACTGAGAACTCAATCACCTTCTCCTTGAATGTACTCTTAATAGTATCTATGGTCGCTATATACCTTCTGTGACTAAGGGCATCAGTGATTATATTCTCTTTGCCTTTGATGTAAATGATATCAAAATCATATTTAGATAAAAACTCAAACCAACATCTTTGATGAGCATTCAAATTAGGTTGGGTGAAAATATACTTGAGTCCTAAGTTATCCATCTTGAGCTCAAAAGGTTTTCCCAATAAATAATGTTGCCATACTTATAAAGCGTGACCAATCATTGTGAGCTCTAAGTCATGAGGGGCATGATTTCCCTCATATGGCTTAAGATTTCATGACTCATAAGCCACTACTTCTCTATCCTATATAGGGACTCCACCTAGTCCATCTTTTGATGCATTCATGACTAATAAAAATTACCATTAGGGTCTTAAACTCTTAATACTGGTGAAGACATAAGCCTTCTCTTCAACTCTTGGAAGGCTAGTTTCAACTTCTTTGAGAGAACAAACTTGTTATTCTTCTATTGTAAACAATTAATTGGGTTAGCTATTTCAAAAAAAATTGGCATGAACTTCTTGTAATAGCCTACTAACCTCATGTACATTCTTCAATGTTATCCATTCAATAATGGATGTAATATTTCTTAGATCTATAGAAATATCATCTATAGAGAATGTATCCTAAATACTACACCCATTTATGGGAAAATGTACACTTAGATAGCTTATCATAAATCCTATGCTTATGCAACCATTATAGAACCAACTCCAAATGCTGAAGGTGTTATTATTCATTCTTTGAATAAATAAGAATGTCATCTATAAAAACTAACATAAAGAGGTTAAGATAATCTCTAAACACACTATTCATGAGATTCAAGAATGTTGTTGAAGCATTATTCAATCCAAACTGAAACACTATAAACTCATAGTGCCCATTTTAAGTTTTGAATACTTTTTTTAAAATGTCCTCATCCTAAATCCTCAAATAATGGTATCCTATTCAAAGATCAATATTAAAAAATATCATTACTAATCACATTTGATCAAAAATATCATCTATATGAGGTAGCAAATATCTATTTTTGATGGTTTCCTTGTTTAACATTTTATAATCAATGCATAGTCAAAGGGTACCATCCTTCTTCTTGACAAACATAATTAGTACACCCCATAGTGACACACTTTTCCTAATCAACCCTTTAGTCAACAACTCTTGAAGTTGATCCTTCACTTTAACCAACTCTATGGTTATCATCTTATACAGTGCCTTAGATTTTGGTTTCAAACTAGGTATGATGTTGATAAAAAAATTAAACACACATCTATAAAGTAAACCTGGTAACTCTTGTGGAAACACATCATGATAATCTATAAGAAATGGTTAATCTTTAAGAGATGGTTCCCTAAGTTCCTCCATTTCATTTATCTTTATGATAAAATTTGACACCCTTTTCGTTGAACCTTTTTAAGCTACATAGCTGAAATATACCTAATCTTCAACTCTCTCTTCTTACCCTAAATTTATGTCTAATTCCCATAATCATAAAGACACTCAACCTTATTCAAGTAATATTCAAATTTGACTTTATGTTTTGTGAGATAGTTGAATCCTAATATCACATCATATGATCATAGAGGTGTTACATATAAATCCATAATTATTATGAATTCGGGCAACCTAATCTCTATTTTAACTAAACACCTATCTACCATGACTTTTATGTCATTCCCATGTTATACAAACCATGTGTTTTCCATTACACTAGCTCTTCTAAAAATTTTACTAAGCATCCTAGGATCTATAAAACATTCAATGGATCCTATATCTATCAAAATGGAAATTGTATGGTCAAACAAAGTACCTGATAGCTCAATAAGTAGTGCCTGATACTTAGCCTATTGATTATCAATTTCTGCATGAATATGCTACTAAAAACCACCATACTAAGAATTAGGTCATTTTCCCTTTGATTTTTCTTAAGTATAATAATAAGCATAATGATCCTCTCTATAAATGAAACACCTTCTTGGTGGTCCTTTCCTTAAATTCTATTGATTTCCCTTGAAACCATCTTTAGATTCATTACCTTGTTTCTTGTTTCCTGAACCATTCTTGAAATTAGCATTATGATTATTAAAATATTTTATAGATTCTCCACTCCTATATTTATAATTATTCTTATTGAAGTTTGACTTAAAATTACCAAACCTCTTCTTGAACTTATCCCTAGCTTACGAATGAGACTTCAGAGTTTGCTCCTATTTGATCACCTTCTCAAATACCTAGTCCATGGTGGAAGGTTGATGAAAATCTAACTCTCCACTATTATGTAACTATTAACCCATTATAAACTTCCTAATCTAAAACTGTTCATGTCCTTGATATTGAGGTACATAATTTCAATAGTTTAGTGAATTACTCCCAGTACTCATTAACTAACATGTCACCTTGCTTCAAATTCTAAAAATATATAATCTTCTAATAAAAATATAATTATGGGAGCCACCATGGTCTAAATAAAACCAAAAATTGATCCTAAATAGTGGTGGTTGAATTTAGATTTATTTCCAACTTTTTATTAGCCCACCATGTAGTTAACTCACCAGCCAACTGGTAAGTTCACCAAACCACCTTGGTAATTGGAGTAGTTTCAAATTTTGAAATACTTTACCATCTATAATAAACATGCCTCAACTCCATCACCTATAAAATTTCCATTAAACTTAGGTGGATTTACCATCTTCATGTCTCGAGCTAACTCCTCAGTATCCTATACTCTAGCATCATGTGGATTTTCCTGATCAATTATATGCTTTATAGGTTCATTATACTAATCCTCTCCTTCATGGCCATGAACCACCTACTCTAGATCTGAAATTTGATCTTTAGTCTCATATATGACTATGAGAAGCTGATCCATCTTTGATAACTACTTAGTGGCAAATCAACTAGAATCAAAAGGAGGGTTGTTATCACCAACATTCAAAGGAACCTCCCCAAAAGCTCTTACTTTCACCATCCTTTCTATCAATAGAAGGATATGGAAACATCAATGGAATCATTAGGTCCTAGAGTTCAATATGTAGCTCTGATACCAAATGTAGCATCCCTGTTGGGATCTAACTAGAAATACAAATTTTTCTTTTTAAGTAAACATATATGTAAAAGTAGAGTACATTTCAAGAGACTAAAAGAGATAATAAAAGTATTTACAGATGGGCAGATAATAAAAGAGATAATTAAAGTACTAATAATCCCCTACATTAATCCCATTAGGGAATGGCCCTCCCTTTATAGATGGGTAGATAGTGATGGCACAAGAATCTAGAGAGACTATCATATACCTATGTGTTATATGATTTATAACTAAACCTATAGTGTATCATTAAAAACTTGATATATTACAAGATGTTACACATACACATAAATAATACTCATTAAATTATAATTCTCACTAAACATACTTTGGCCATAGCTTTAAAAATAGTAATATAAAAGTAATCTATAGATTTATCAATTACATGCACACCACTTGATTAGAATACTTTTATCTAACATTGCAATACTAGTAAGCTAGTGAAATCCATCTCACTCCTTACTCTACATTAGCAATGCAAATTAGTCAAATATAATTCAACCACAAGATTCAATAACTTATTTCATACTAGAAAATGCATCACATGACACATGATACATAGGAGTAATAATAGAATACATTTAGTCTGTCAAACATATGCATGAATCTTTCATTATATTCTATCCCATACTAAAAATATTGATTACAAATATATCATTTGAGTAAACATACAACTTAATTATATAATTAAAATAATATAATTGGTCTCTAGTTATTTACACCTATGGTAATCCATATTGCCATAATCTAATTTTAATCACAGCTACTAAGCATAGTAATCAACTAATAAAGTTGTTTAAAATACATGGAAACATACATTTCATACAAAAACTAGAAAACCCAAAACATTAATTTTATTGAAAACATAAGATGTTTAGTTTATCAATCAGTTTATTTTTAAGGTTTATAAAAAATCATTTGTTAAACTATTTTATTAATTTTTTTCACTTTTTGGTTAATATTTCTCCTAAGAATATTAACTAAGGAAATCTATCCCCATGGTTTAATTATGTAAATAGTCATAACTTAATACAATGTCACATTTCTTGTGATGTGCTTTTATATAACAAGGAATCTAAAGTTTTACTAGTTTTAACCCATAAAAGAGGTAGTTATGTTTAACCCATTCAACTCCATTTACACATTGTTATTGATTTTATACAATTATGTATAAGAAACTAGTTTTTTATTACTAATTTCACACTATAATTACCAACTCAAGGTTCATGCCCACCGAGCAATATAACTCTAATGTTACTATAGTTTTAAGAAAAATCTAACATAAAACTAGAAATTTTTTAATAAAATCCTAATTTTATTCATTATATAAGTCAAGTTATAAATCCCACCTGAGTCTGAATACAAGGATAGATAATTAAAGATTTCTTCCAATAACATTTCCATGAAAAAGGTATGTCTACATATGGTCTAGGTTTAAATAGAAACATCTTGAAAAAGTAAGGCTTTCTTAAACTATTTAAATTCAGCTAACTTTTAGTCAACATTATAAGTTTAGAGAATATCATTCTAATTCCAACCAAAACTACATTTACTTATGGAAAAATTACTAAGTTTCCAATCAATCAATTTTTATAATTTTATTTTATTCATCACACCTATATAAAGATTTCATAACTCTTAGCTAATTGAAGAAATGGGGATACACCCTAAAAATAATTTCAATATATATTTTTTTCCATTCTTTTTTAATGACAACTTCAGTACTATAGAATCTATAAAGGCAAGAATAATAGTAATCAAGCACCCAATTCTAGCACCATATGCCATTATGATTTTTTTTTTTATCAAAGTAGTTGTTTAAAAAAGAATAAAGTTTTATGGTTGTTTGAAATCTCTCAAGCATCATATCAACTCCTATGAGAGTTGAGTGTAACATTGTAAAAAGGAATTATGTTTAGACATCAATTAAATCAACACCTAAGTATTTATAATCAACTAACTAGAGTTAATGTTCATACTATATGAGCTAATTAAAAACTTTTGGTTTCAATGTATTTTGTATATCTATTGAAGGATGCATGTACAATTACTTTTTTTTAATAATTTTTTTTATAACATATATTCATTCTTAATTTTTTTTATAATAAATATATATAGGTAGAAGTAAGTTTATGCCATACTAAATAAAATTTATTTGTTATGATTCATAAACCCAATGGCATCAGATCAGTTGGAACAATATGGTTCCCACTATGCCTAGATAAAAATCTATTAATTTTCCCTTCTAAGGTCACTTCCAGCACACATAATTTATATAGGTAGTTAGTGGAAATAACATTGTACAAAAATACTAAACCAACTGAAACAATAAATTGATGCCCTACCAAATTATGATGGCTAATTTATTTGGCTGGTTAAATAACAATTATGAACCAAAATTGATGATGACCTATTATACATTTATAATTGTTGGGTTATACAGACCGTACAGTGTCTATATTTTTTATTTACCCACAAATTTTTCTTCTAAAACTTAACACCATTGATTAACATGGTTGGAAAAAGGCATAGTAATAGTGTTTATAGGTTGTGCAGTGGTTTTATAAGTCTCAAAACTAGGCTATTTTCTAAAAATAATCACAATGTTTATACAACAATCTAGGTGATCTCTACCTATGTTAGCTTCGTTATATATCATTACTTATTTTATACTTATGTATAGTATATACATGTCATCTATATAATGATTAAATCACTTAAGAATCCTTATCTTTAATCTAACTTTTCAATCATAAAGATACAAGGTTTATTTATTATACAAGTTTTAATCTTTCATAAATAAACTAAAAACACCCAAATACAAATTTTAAGACATTACCTACCTATAGATTTTCTTGTTGATCTTTTGTGCTTCTTCTTCTCCATGTTGCATCCTTTCTTCTTTCTTATCCAATGCATAGACTATGCAAATTATCTTTCATTTTATTCTCAAAATTTTTTTTTTGTTTGTTTGTTTGTTTTTTTTTTTTTTTTAACTTTTTTTTTTTTGCTATTTTTAAGATCTTTAATTCTTTTATTGTTTTTTTCTATATTTTTAATTTTTTCCTCTTTTTCTAATTTCAATGTTTTTTATTTATTTTAAAAACATTTCCCTTTTTATATTTTAATATGAAATTCCAACTTTTTATTAAATCAATTTAACATTTAATCACACTTTAGTAATTTAATTGTAAAATCATAATAATAACTTATATTGCATTTTACTTTTATTAAATTTACCTCTACGTGAATTTATGGTATATTAGCTAAGCACACAAGGGCATTTACTTTTATAATTTACCGAATTAGGTAGTCACAAAAAATAACTATCTAAATAGACACCAAAAGTAGTCATTTTAAAATGCATTTTCTATCATGACTAATTATTGTGATGTGTGAAGGGTTTCACTAGCTCTCTATAGACCTTTCATGTCTTCATCTACACCCACCCTCTCTGATGATGATATTTCTATGGAATATTAAAGGGATCAATTCTCATACATCCAAAAATATACAACTAGTGATGATGGTCTGAATGATGGTTGAAGGTGTCTACAATTTGTCTCCGAGCTAGGGCAACCGTTCCCTAGCTTGTTTCTGCTATGTCTGTGCTTGCGTAGGAGGGGGGTGGTTGATTGATTATGTGGTGTGGGGTGCTATGGATTTAGCTATAGAATTTATTGGTCTAACCTTTCTTTTTGGCTGCCATTTTGTGGTGAAATTGATTTTTGGATGCCGTTCTGTGATCGGGTCAGTGGAGGTGCCTAGATGGATCCCATTACTATGGATTGTCCAAGGCTGAGTGTGGTTATGGCTAAGAGTGAGCCTTCTAGGGCTGAACCTGGTATAAGTTTTCATAATGCAGTGGGTTTGAATATGTTGGGATAGGAAGTGAGGGTGTTTGAAAATGCCTTCTTTTCTCAGACTACAGGTGTTATGGATTCGAGCTCGCTTGGGGGATCTCAAATCATGAAGATTAATGGTTTCCTCAAGCAGTGCAAAGAAAGACCCAAACTAGTAATCCATTTTGAAATGATCACTAAAGATGTCAAATATTACTCTAAGCATTTGTTGTATTTTAAGTTTTAAGGATTAAGAGTTTCCCTTTAATTTTTGGAGAATTGGGCTCAAAGAGTGTGGGAACCAGAGGGAAAAATGAAGGTCACATTGCTTGAAAATAACTTTTTCATGGTTATGTTTCTTTGCTTGGCTGATCATAATAGGGTTTTTGAGGGTGGGCCCTATTTTTATAATCAGGTTGGGCTATTCGTCAAACTATGGCATGCAAGATTTAAGCCTTTTGAGGAGCTCCCAAATTTGGTTCTAGTGTGGGTTCGGTTACCCAGATTTCTAATACAATGCTGTCGAGAGGATGTTCTTCATATGCTTGCATCAATGCTCAAAAGGCCGATGAGGTCTTCAACACAAACCTCGGGCAATAAAGTTATGACTTTTGCTTGAATTTGAGTGGAACTTGATTTGAGTATACCACTACCAGATGCGATGGAGATGTGTGCAGGCTCACATTCTAGGGTGCAACAACTAGATTATGAAACCCTCCCTTTTAAATGTCACCTTTGTCATGAATATGGCCACCTATTATGAAGATGCCTGAAGGCCAAGCCAGTGGAGTAGTAACCTCTGCCTCCTCCTAGTAACACTCCTGGTGCTGATAAAGGGAAGAAGTCTATTACGGGAGAGGGCAAGGATGCTGAGGGTTTTGTTTAGGTTAAGGCTCAAAATCAAAAAAGAGGTTAGAAGAGGACTCTAATGGAGAGATAGGAGGAGGAGACCTTTAACAAGTTTGAGGTCTTGGATGAATTGGGTCAGCAAGAAGTTAATCCTAGATTAATTAGTGTAGCTCAACTTGTAGTGGATTCTAGACTGGAGATTAGTTCTTCCATTCCTCCCTCTGCTTCTCATGTGGAATCTACCATGCCTATGGTCATGGATGGGCAGACAGGGGCTTAGATGATTTTATATCCAAATGCTGATCTAGGATAGGGTGTAGAGGAAGTGGCTCTTCCTAGGTGGACTATGGTTTTAGATATGGATAAGTGATGTAAATATTCTCCTCATCTGGGCATTATTCAAAGGGATGGTAAGAAGGGGGTTTCAGAGAAAAATATTAAAATGGGATGAAAGAAGGACTTGGAGAAGATTAAAATGATAGGGGAAACTTTGGTGGAGTCAGGATCTATTAAAACCTTAGATTCCCACTTTTTTACACCTACTAAATGATCATTATTTCTTGGAATGCAAGGGGTTTGAACAACGGCCCTAGACAAAAAGTTGTTTGAGAATTAGTTAGAAGTCATTCTCTTGATGTTCTCTTTCTTTAGGAGAGTAAGGTTTCTATGGAATGTATGATGAGTATCACACCTAAGCTGTGGAGGCATGCTCTATGCCAGTGCATTAGAGCTCAGGGATCTTCGAGGGGTGTGGCATGTCTATGAAACCCACAAAATATCCAATCTGTGTCCTGGATTTCCTTTAAGTCCCCCTTATCCATGGTTTCTTTATGCATTGAGTCTAGGGAATCTGTCCTTTTTTCTAATGTCTATGCTCCTATTGATTTCCAAGGTAAACTTCTTGTATGGAATAATATTCATTTGGTTCGTAGTCTATTTCATTACTTGCCATGGATTATTGCTAGATACTTTAATGTTATTCTTGATTTAACTAAAAAATGGGGAGGTAATGCAAGACTGGAGCCCTCTTCTATCTTGCTCTGGGATAATATTTCAGCACTAAATCTTGTGGATATCAAGCCTAGCAATGGCCACTTCACTTAGAAAAATAGAAGGGTGGGTGATCGGGATCTTCGAGGGGTGTGGCATGTCTATGAAACCCACAAAATATCCAATCTGTGTCCTGGATTTCCTTTAAGTCCCCCTTATCCATGGTTTCTTTATGCATTGAGTCTAGGGAATCTGTCCTTTTTTCTAATGTCTATGCTCCTATTGATTTCCAAGGTAAACTTCTTGTATGGAATAATATTCATTTGGTTCGTAGTCTATTTCATTACTTGCCATGGATTATTGCTAGATACTTTAATGTTATTCTTGATTTAACTAAAAAATGGGGAGGTAATGCAAGACTGGAGCCCTCTTCTATCTTGCTCTGGGATAATATTTCAGCACTAAATCTTGTGGATATCAAGCCTAGCAATGGCCACTTCACTTAGAACAATAGAAGGGTGGGTGGATTGTGGTCTTCCAGCTCTAAGATATTAGATTGGAGAGGTTCAGATCATTGGCCCATAAATCTTATCATTTCTTCAGCCCATTTGCCTCAGAAGCTACCTTTCAAGTTCTAGTTCATGTGGCTCAGGGACCTAGACCTGTATGGATGTGTTGTTGAATGGTGGAAGGCAGGTAGACCTACTTTTGGTTCAACTATGTATATTTTTGCTAAGCTCCTCCAATATGTTAAGTATCAGCTCAAATGGTGGAATAGACAATGCTTCAAGAACATTTACTTGGCAAAAAATGAGGCTCAAATAGAGTTGAATGATGTTACCAAGTTGATTAGGGAAGATGGGGGTGTCTAAGTATTTGTTATGAGAGGAAGCTAGGGCTCTAAAAACATTGGAGGAATGGGAGCTGAGAGAGGAAATCTTTTGGAAACAAAAAGCATGAAATGTGTGGCTTCAAGAGGGGGATAAGAACACTTCCTTTTTCTTCAATTTGATGAAAGCCAGACAACATGGTAATTCTATATCATCTTTCGTGACTGATAAGGGGGAGGTTATCTATTCTACTCGGGATATTTCCAATGAAGCTATGCAGTATTTTGCTTCTTTATTTAGGGAGGAAGCACAGGGGGACTCAGTTGTAGAGGCTCAGGTCCTCTCCTATATTCCTTCTTTGGTTTCATTAGAAATGAAAGAGCATCTTATGAGTGCCATATCTTTGGAGGAGTTAGAGAAGATTGTTTCCCAAATGCAAAAAGGAAAGGCTCCTGGTCCAGATGGCTTCTTGATTGAGTTCTTCCAAGAATTTTGGGACATTATCAAATCAAATTTATTGGTATTTGTTCAAGAATCACAAAAGAATAAGCAAATGCTCTAGGCCTTGAACTCTACCTTCCTGGCTATCATCCCCAAGGGGGAGGGGGTTGATCGATTAAGTCAATTTTTCCCCATTTCTCTTTACAATGTAATTTATAAAATTATATCTAAGTTGATTGCTGAAAGGTTAAAAAAGTGGCTTACATTGCTTATTTCTGAAGAGCAAAGTGGCTTTGTGGAGGGCCATCAAATTTTGGATGGAGTGATTATGGATATAGAGACTATCCATTCCATGGCCAAGTCCAAAGACAAGGCTATGTTCATCAAGCTAGACATGAGCAAGGCTTTTGATAGAGTACATTGGTCCTTCCTCCAGAAGGTTTTGGGTGCCTTTGATTTTGAGGAGGAATAGATTCACTGGGTTATGAGTTGTGTGAATTCAACTTCTTTCTTAGTTTTGATTAATGGGGAGCATACTAATCTCTTTGGGGCCTTTTACGGTTTGTGACAAGGTGACCCTCTCTCTCGTTACCTATTTCTTCTTTTGGTGGAAGGTTTGGGATAGTTTATTAAAAATAATGTTGAAGGGGGCTTTATTTAGGGCTGGTAGTGGGGAGGGAGCCTTCCTATACAATCTCACCTATATTTTGTGGATGATGTGGCTTTGATGGGCATGGCTACTATTAAGGAGGCTTCTAATATGCACAAAGGCTTAGATTTTTATCTTGCTACTATAGGGCAGTTAATTAATGAGGGAAAGTATTCAATTTTTTTCTTCAACACTCCACCTTCCATTCAACGAAGAGTTTCTCATATTCTTAGGTTCCTAATTAGGAGTCTTCCATTGTTATACCTTGGGATCCCTATTTTTGTTGGCAGGCAGTCAAGGGATTTGTGGCAGGTTATTCTAGACAAGTTCCATGCCAAAGTGATCATTGGACCCATTATTGGCTATCCTTTGTTGGTCAAGTCCAGTTGCTTCAATCTGTAGTGTAGGCTCTTCCTCTCTATAGGTGTATGATTCAGGTGGCATTGATGAGCTTTGTTAGGGGCCTTGATTCCTTAGCAAGACATTTTTTATGGGCTGGTAATTTATCATCAACTAAGTGGAGCCTTATTAAGTGGGAGGTTGTTTTTAGCCCAAAAAGGTTTGGTGGTCTTGGTTTATGATAGTCATTAATTTCTGATATTGCTCTAGCAGCTAAATTGTATTGGCAATGGTGTGTGGAATAGGATTGGGTGTGGGCTAGAATCTTATCCCATAAGTACTTTTTTGGGACCCCCAAGAAAGATATCCCTCGATATAGCTTGACAGGGATTGGCTCAGTGATTTGGACTACGCTTAAGAAAGTGACTGTGCTCATTAAGGGTGGACTATTCTAGATCTACAAGAGTGGGATAAAGGCACATTTCTAGCAAGACTCGTGGGATGGCTACCCTCCCATAGTTACCCAATATCCTCACTTAGGTATATTGTCCCAGAGGTTTTGTGAAGTTGGATGGACTAGGGTGTGTGACTTTAAGTCCCTTTCCATTCATGGGTAGATGGTGGAAACAAGATGGAAGACCCCAGGGGAGTGGCCTATTTTTGGATTGAAGGTAGAGTGTGCTAAGCTTCATTACATTCTTTCTTGTCGTAGCTATAGCGCCCTTATGGATAGTGATGTGTTGGCTTGGGCCCCTAATCCCAAGGGTACATACACTGTGTCTTTTGTTTATCAGGAGTCGCTCTCTCAGCAATTAGATGGGGGAAGTTTATTAGTGGAAAAAAGTCTAGAATAGATTCTCTTGGCCAAAGTGTAATTGCTTTATTTGGACTTTGGTCTGGAATAAATGCTTGACTTGGGACAATATTCAGAAAAGGGGCTTTGCTAGCCCTTTGAGGTGTGTTCTTTGTAGTGGTGGGGAGGAAGATTCTCCACACTTATTATTTCACTGCCCCTTCATAATGCAACTATGGCATTTCTGGTGGGATGTGTGGAAATTTTAGTGTATTCATGCATCCTCCCTAGCAGATTTTTGGATGAAATTGGGAAGGCCCCCCTCCTTGGCTCCCTTCTTGTAGGATGTTTGATATGCTAGTCTTATCTTTCTACTATGGCAAGTTTGGTTGGAAAGGAATCACAAAATTTTTTTGGGGCAAAAATTTGGGATTCAACAGGTTTGGATTAGAATTTTGGGAATGATGTAGGAAACTATTGAAGCTAAGAGTGAGATTATTTTGCCGCTAGAGAAAGGTGATGCTGAGATGGTCGATAGGTTTGGCATACAGGGGATATCTCTAGCCCCAGTTTACATCAGGAGAGGCAGACATGTGAAACATAGAGTTTAAAAGATGGGGAAATGGCTACCCCCTCCCCATGGTTTTTTGAAATTAATATGGATGGTTCTTCTAGGGGTAATCTAGGGTCAGTTGGGATTGGTGGGATTGGTAGGGATTCTTATAGATCAGTGGTTTTTATTTTCTCAGGTAATAAAGAGGTGTAGACTATTAATAGGATGGAAGGCTTAGCTATCCTATATGCTTTAAAGCGAGCTTATGATCTAGGGTGGAAGAAGGTGATTTGTGAAGCTGACTCTTAAGTCTTGGTCAATTTGCTCCTTGAGAGGAAGATATATGATGTTAGCTAGAAACTATCTATGTTAGTATAGCAGATACTATAGGTTAGCTCTTTAATGGATTTAGTGTCTTATGCCCATATTCCAAGGGAATGGAATAGGGCAGCCAATTGCCTAGCAAAATGGGCATCAGAAGATATAGATGGCTGAAACATTGATGGTTGGGAGTAGATGCCCTATGAGTTATGTTAGGACCTGGAGAGGATTCTTGTAGAAGATGGGAGTGGTATTAGGGAGTGATGTTCTTGTTCTTGTTTTTTCAATAGTCTCTGGTGGTTCCTGGGGCTTTGGACCTATGTTGTTATGTATTAAGCTATTCTAAGTTTCAATAAATTTTTTACCACTATTTTTTCAAAAAACATTCTCATACATCCACATCATAAAACATAAGTTACTAGATCATATCTCATCATAAACATAAAGCAATAATATAATTGAAATAACACATTAATATGCTTAAAATTTAATCTGCATACATTAATCAATGCATAGTAAGAAATCATGTATCAATATATAACTAAGAAACATTATATTATCTTGAAATATCATAAATTTCAATCTTAATCATAAATATAACCAATATCATGTGCATCCATCCATAAATAGTCAAATAGTTTGCTTAGTGAGGAATCAAGATGTAACATTGATAGATACAGGGGCTATAAAATATTTTATAGATCCTAGATTTATAAATAAGTTATCTATAAAAGGTATAATAATGGAAAACTCATAGTTAGTATAATATGGGAATGATTCTAAAGTCAAAGTTTAAAAGTGTTTGGTTAAAGTATAAATTAGGTTATATATATTCATAATAGAAGTGGATCTCCATGTATCACCATTAGGGTCATATGATGTGATCCTAGGAGTCAACTAGATTATGAAACATAAGGCCAAGTTTGACTTATATCTGAACAAGGTTGAGTGTCTAGATGATTATATAAACTAGACATTAATTTAGGGTGAGAAAGGGAGTTAAGTCTTAGGTAGATTTCTACAATGTAACTCAGGAAGGTCTAAGGAAAAGGATGTCAAGCATCTATCATCAAGATAAATGAAATGGAGGAAACTAATAAACCATAAATTAAATGTTATCCTTTCCTTAGTAATTTTAATGATGTTTTTCTAAAGGAATTGTCAAGATTTCCTCCTAAATTGGAGTTTGATTTTTTTATTAATATCAAACCAGGATCAGAACCTCAGTCTAAAATACTATGTAGAATGACTACCACTAAATTGGTTGAATTGAAGGCACAAATCTAGGAGTTGTTATCCAAATGATTTATCAGAATAAGTGTGTCACCATTGGGTACAACCATTATATTCTTCAATAATTAGGATGGTACTCTTTGAATTTACATTGATTATAGAATGTTGAATAAATCAACTATCAAAAACATGTATTTACTACCTCTTATAAATGATCTTTTCTGAGATTGATATTAGAGATAGATATCATCAATTAATGATAAAAGATGAGGATATTCCAAATTTGACATTTATAACTTGATATGACCACTACATGTTTACAATGTTCCCATTTGGGTTGAAAAATGCACCTACCACATTCATGAATCTCATGAATAGCGTGTTCAGAGATTATCTAGATAATTTTGTTTTGGTATTTTTAGATGACATTATTATATATTCTAAAGATGAATAAGAACATCTGGAACTAGTTTTTTAATGCCTTTTAAAGTAATATTTTATGGAAAATTGTCTAAGTGTACATTTTTACAAAATAATGTACAATATTTAGGACATATTATCTCAACAGATGATATTTCAATTGATCTGACTAAGATAAAATCCATTATGGAGTGGATGGCACCAAGGAATGTCGATGAGGTAAAGAGTTTCATGGGATTATCAAGCTATTATAGGAAATTCATTTCAATTTTTTCCAAGATGGCTAATCTGATTACCTCTTTATAGCATAGGAATCAAAGTTTTATCTAGTTAGATAAGTGTGAAGTTTTTTATAATAATTGAAAAAAAGGCTTACTTTACCACTAGTATTAAGAGTTCCTGATCTCAATAGCCAATTTTTAGTGATCACACATTTCTTTCGGGATGGACTAGGAACAGTCCTTATGCAATATAGTGAAGTGGTAGTTTATGAGTCAAGGAAGCTAAATCCTTATGAGATGAATTATGCCCCTCATGACCTTAAACTTGTAGCAATTTTTCATGCTTTATAAGTATGGAGACATTATTTGCTGGTAAAAATATTTGAGCTCAAAATTGATAACTTGGGATTTAAATACATCTTCACCCAACCAAATTTAAATCTTCATCAGAGATGATGATTATGATTTTTTTCTAACTATGACCTTAGTATCAATTACATCAAAGGTAAGGAAAACAAAGTAGTTAATACCTTAAGTCATAGAAGGTACATAATAATTATGGATACTATTAGGGTACTTTTAGGGATTAAGTTATTTAATTATCACCAAGAGATTAATTATATGATCAAGTTAGGAAATATTTGTCTAAGAATACTCATAATCATAGATATAAAGGATATAGGTTAGAGATTGATGGTCTTCTATAATACAACTGACAGATGTATGTGTTAGATTAGGAGAATATTAAGAGCATAATGCTACAAAAATTACATAATTCCCCATATTCAAGACATCCATGAGTAACCAAGCTCATGGTAGAGATTAGACAACTTTATTTTTGGAAGGTAATCAAGAAATATGTAGTGGACTTTGTGTCATGTTGTCTAGAATGTCATTAAGTGAAAGCTAAACATGTGCATCTAGCTAAATTATTATATCCACATGACATATTATAATGGAAATGGTAGGTGATCAGTATGGAATTTATCCAAGGGTTACTATTGTCATATAAAAATCATGATATGATCTTGGTTATAGTTAATAAATTAACCAAAGTACCACATTTTATACTAGGCAATTTGGCTAATGATACACCTATTATTGTGAAAAGATTCATAAAGAAAGTGTCTAAAATATGTGTATTTATAGAGAATATCATTTTGTATGGTTATCTAAGAGTGAATTATATATTTTGGTTAACTTTGAATCTAGCTCCGGGTACATAACTAAAATGGTACTGCATATCACCCACAAACTAATGATCAAGCTAAATGAGTTAATTAAGTGTTAGAGGATCTTATATGTATGTATTACATGAATTAAAAATATAATTATGAAGAATACCTTCCATTGGTTAAGTTCTCATATAATTTATCATACCAATATGCTTTAAAAATGACAACATTTGAAGCACTATATGGAAGAAGGTGTAGGACACTAATCAGTTGGGACAGGTTGGAAGATAGGGTAGTATTTGGACTTGAGATGCTTTTAAAAATTAATGATCAAGTTAGAATAATCAGGAAAAGATTAGTTAAAGATAATGATAGGAAAAAGAGGTATGTTAATGTGAAGAGAAAATTTAGGTGGTTTTTTATAGGTGATAAAGTATTCTTGTAGATTAAGCTTCAAAAGAGCTCAATTAAATTCATGAAGTATGTGAAACTTTCACCGAGATCTGTGGGACCCTTTGAAGTTTAAGAAGCGGTTAATACTATATAGTATAGGATTGCATTGTAAATATCCCTAGCTCCATTACACAATGTCTTCCATGTATATTATCTTAAAAATTATATATTTGATCATTCACATGTGTTGGATTGTAATGTTTTATAGGTTCTACATCCCAAGATGGTCATGGTAAAACCAATCAAAGTAATTGACACTCACAAACTTTGTTTTTTGTAATAGATAAGTGTCATAGTACAAGGTCTTGTAGGACCAATACTATAAGGATAGTGTTATTTAGGAGGACTATGATGAGTTCTATAGGATATTTCTACATTTTTTTGCTTAATTTTATTATTTATAATATGTTATTTTTAGATAACGTTGTTATTTATAACTATTTTTGAATAAGTTTCATCAAGATAATGACCAGATTTAAGGGGGGAATGATGTCACATACTAGTTTCTCACTAAGATAATTTTCCTAATTATCCATGGATTATTATAGTTATTAAATTGATTAGTTACTTATTAAGACTGTGTGGGTTTCTCAATGAGGAATTATTAAAACCCATGCACATAACACATTAGATAATACATGATATATGCATTGTGTGGATTATTAGCATTAGTACATTTTTTCAAGTTATTTACATTTAGATATTATATTTTTAATTTTAGTTCATTTAGTACTTATATATGAAATAAATTATATGTGTGATTACATTGTAGATATTTTACATAGACTTAGTAAATAATGTTGTAGTATGACTATATTATGTTACTATACTCATGTTTTTCATGATTATGGCAACACAATTTATATTTGGATAATATATAGTTACTATTATATATAGACTAACAAAAATGTCCTTACAATGTTTTAAAAGATTAGCTTGTTATCATTGATATTCAGGAATATCAATATATGACTTAAGGTATGACGATAACAAAAGAAGTAGATAGTTTATATAAAATAATATTAATTTGATAGTTATGTTACTATAATACCATTATGATCAGGGTTTTGATTATCCATTTTACATTTTGGATAAAAGGCTATCATCAACTTTATTTTTAGTTATGATATTATTTAAAAGTCATGATATTATTTGTCTTTACAAAATTATTGCAAATATTTCACTATAAAATAAGACTATCCTATGATCTAACATAGTCTTGTTAACATGCATAGACTGTGTTAATATTGAAGAAATAGATATCATTATTAATAATGTTTAAAGTGGAATTTTAGAGTGATATACTTGGGCATGTAATTTATTATTGATCATATAGGGTTTTAAAATTAATAAAATAATAATTAAATAATTAAGGGAGATTCAAGGAAAAAAATTAGCACTCTTCTGGTATGGTTAAATAAAGTTAACTATGAGATTATTTGAGGTTGAAAATTAATAAGGATCGTACATGGAATGCATGCTAGGAAATGACAAAGGCATAAAAATAACTATAAGAGGTGAGTTGAGATGGAAATGTGGCATGATGAAGAGGAGAAAGAAGTATAGATCAAGGAGGATAAGGAATATTGGTTTGTTATGTTTCATATTGGAAATGATTTAAAAGCTGGTGAAGTAATTATTTTCATTTGATAAAATAATTATGTATAGTTTGGATTCCTAGGGTTTATAAAATCTATTAAATTTTATATTGAGATATAATCTTAGCCCTATGGATGGATTGACCATCTATAGAACTAAGCCATATAATCAATAAAACCCTAAGACTCCAAACTAGATTGATCTGGTTATTAATCCATTAGTGTAAATTTAGTTTAGTCAATTGAAAATACAATGCCCTAGCTTAAGATAAAAACCTAGGTGGATAATATTTCTATATACATACATAGATTGAGTTTTTAGAACACAATATTTATATACATATGTGTAATAAACTCAAAATAAATATATTTATATATATTTACATACTCATATAGAGGGAATTAGCCTGTTAAGTATATACTTACACACACACACACACACACACACACACATTATATAGTTTTGTATTAAGATAAAATATAGGTCATAGTATTTGAAATAGATAAATCTAATTCAAAAATATTTTGGATGGGTTAAATGGAATTTTGTATTATGTTGATTCATTAGGTTTATAAATATTGATTAGATTGCATACATATATTGAATGTGTGTGTTTTGAGTCAATTAGAATCAATGAATATACACATATACATATATAAATTATCTATTTTTTAATCATTAAGAAGCAACACACACACACACACACACACACACACACACACACACACACACACACACACACACACACACACACACACACACACACGACTATGTGTTTCAATCAAATAGGATATATATATATATATATATATATATATATATATATATATATATATATATATATATATATATATATATATATATATATATATATATATATATATATTATGGATTTATCAATCACATAAAATCAAGAGCTATTGTATATACATTTGAAATTTAGTACTATGTCTAAAAATACTATGAACATATACCTAAATGGACTATGCATATTTGATATAAAGAGTGAGAATGTACAGAGATATATGGACTGTGTTATTTGGCAATCAATTAGGGGATAAATATTTGAATAATATATTTGACCTATAAGTAGTGAACTTATAAATTTAGATGAGCCAAACCTAGGCAGATTTTTATGATCATTTAGCTTTATTATAAAACATACACAATAGTTTTAAGTATTTTTAATTTTAAATCTGATATAGTTTGATCTTTTGATACATAGTCAAAGGACATAAATTGGGGAAATGTTGGGAAAATGATTCAGTAATGAATATGAGCCTAAACCAGAATTACATCTCTTATGTTAAAATAAGTTAAATAATGGTTATGGAATAGTTGAGACCCTCTTTGGTTCTCAAAGAATTTCTCATGAAATTTTATTAGTTGGTTGTAATCTTGAATTTTTAAAAGAATAATGAGAAACACTATTAATGGATTGGAACAAAAATTGTGTATTTAATAATATATATTATGGGATATATATTATGTACAATACACATATATATATATATATATGAAATATAGATATATGAGAACTTATGTTATCATATCCATATATAGCTTATATTTATACAATAGGATGCATGGCTAGAACTATAGATTATGACTAGTATATTAAGTTAAAACATCATGATGATTAGGTAGCTATAATTGTATGCATAAGGACTCCTTAAATGATATTGAGTTTCATAGATGAAATAATGTGTGTTTGTTTATGAGTTACTTATATTTTGATTATTTATGACTATTTTTTTTAAATGAGTAATATAAACAATATGCTATGATATTTTTAGTTGTAAAATAATTTAATTTACTCAAAGATTTTAGAAATGTAGTCCAAGTATATATTTTACACATTTGGTAATTAAACTTGTTATGTTAATTATTATTGTGTAGAATAATATAGTAGAGATTCATTCGTATATTTGATGGACTAAATGTATGTATTATGATTATTCATATATTTATCATGTTTTATGCCTTCTAGTAGAAATAATCGGTATGAATCTATTGGTTATATGAATATAAACCAAATATTGCATTGCTAGAACTAAGTAGTGAGACATACTTTAATATCTTATCTATTATCATCAATGCCAGATGAAGATAATCTGATCAAGTGGTCTGTATGAACTTGATTGATCATATAGATTAATATCTATTTAAAAACTTTGGCCAAAATAGTGTTTATATATACATTATCATTTCATATAGATGAATTACATGTTTGTGAGATATAATGCTAGAATGTATTTTATTTATGCTACACATCATGTATTAAAAATATTACAACACATAGGTATTAACATGTCTCTCTATACTACCGCACCATCAATATATACCCATCCATGAAGCGAGGTCCATTCCATGTTTGTGATATTATATAGGGTATCGATGGTCTTTGGTTGGTGTGTAAAAGCTCTTGGATGATTCTCTCCCTTGCTAATGCAATACTTATTGGAGACTACATTTGAGATAATTAAAGATAATCGAGTTTGAGTGACTTGTGCTTTGTGGAAAATTGTATTTATTATTTTAACTATGTTGATACACAATTATAGTTGTAAATGTAATTGATTACTTACTTTACATTAATAGCATTGGTTGTATTATTTTACCAGTTGTAGCTAGAATTTATGTAATTACTTATGCATTTATGTTTTGTTACATGTGATGTTAGTGATTAGTAATTGTTAAGTGTTACATGTTTACTTTATGTTTAACATACTTAATTAGTATGCTTAGATCACTAAGTATATTCTCATGGTGTAATATAATGAAATGATACATAGAATATTAATTTTAAAAAATATATATTATTTTATTCTATTAAAACTCGGTGGGGATGTTACAAATTAACACTCACAAACTCTATTTGCATAATAGAGAAGTGTCACATTATAATTTCTAGTGGGACAAATATTCTAATAATAGTGCCACTTGGGAGGACTATGATGAGTTTTATGGGATATTTACACACTTGTTTACTTTATGTTTTCTACATATTATATTATTTTCTTCTTAATAATATTTTAAATTCATAGCTTGTGTTTGAATAAATGTCATCGGAATGATGACCAACCTTAGGGGGAATGATGCCACATCCATATTTATATCTAAGATGAATAACCTATTTTATCCATGGATTATTATGCTTGATTAGTTGGTTAAATATATTTGATTAAGCTTAATGATATATGGTGATTATGGGATATTTTATGTTGCTTAATTAGATACTATGAGTTAGCAGTGCTTTTATATATTATGTACATTGTGATCATGTTTATTAGATATACAAAATTATTTTATGGATATAATAATTTTTATGGCTAACTACCTTCATTGTCATGAGGTGGATGTAGGACATATTAATCCCTCAGAGTATGACATAAGGAGAGCATCATTAGATATGGTTGTCTAGATGGATACATTGGGGCATGATAGAGAACGAATATGGAAACCTTTGCACACACAACCTAATATATCATTATACATAATTAATTGTTTGATATAGATAACATAACATTATTTTTTTACTTTTATTTTAAGTTATTGTTGATGTGATTTTTGGTGTAATCTTTATTATTGATGATAATCATTTTGATTGTTTTAGTGATTTCACTAGTTTTGTGATCATACTAGCTTATCTTATATAATGCAACTATTTGATTAAATGATTGAATTTGGTTATGTTTTACTTAATTTTTTGCCTTGTTAAGTATGAATCCTTAGTATGATGATATGAAGTTTTAATGGATTCATTATTATTATTATTATTATTATTATTATTATTATTATTATTATTATTTGTCAAAAGATATAAATAACATTGTTTTTAAATATCTTTGTATTTTATTAACTATTTGACCCAAGGTTTGATTTTCATAATATATGAATACATTATTTTAATTATTAAATAATTTAAAGAAATCATTATATTTGTTATGTATGTTTGTGGATAGGATAATAACATGGAACTATAGTCTTGTAATACCTTAGAGTTTTGTCATGTAATATAATCATTATTCTATTTGATTGATAGTTTTTTCATGGAAATATAATGGTTATCAACTAAGATAATCATTTTATGGAATAAAATTGGGGACTATGTGACTTATGGTTTAGTTGGTCAATTTTAAGAAGTTAATGATTTATTTTTAAGTCAATGATATGCAAATTTTATAAGGAATATAAAATGATTATTTTAGAATTCTATGGAAGTCTCTAGATAATTATGGTTTCTAATCATATATTGACTCTGAGTTAACCATAATTTGGAAAAATCATGGAGAGTTGGATATGTTTACATGGTGGTAGACTGTAGAGTTGTGTTGAGAAATTTTAGCATGCATTCTATTAGTTAGTTTTTCCTAACAAGAATGGATGAAAAATTAGAGGAAAGGAAGGTGATGAATAAAAATAAAATAAAAAGAAAAGGAATTGTTGAGAATGACAACACATACATACATAAAGTTATAGACAAAAATAGAAAGGTAAAAGGATTTAGTGCTAATAAAGTTTAGCTTTCTTGATAGAATATTTAGGCTGGTTTTGTGCTTGAATTTTTGTTAGTTAGTGTTGGATAAAAATTTATAAATGAATTGATAGAATAATGGATTTTCATTTTTTTGAAATGAATTCTAAAAATATATATATGGGGATATATGAAGGGCCTCTGGAATGCTCAAAATCCATAGTACCCTACATTCAAAGTGATAATCCCAAAGGGGTAAAGGGCAGGGCTGTAAGAGTTTGGCTTGTTTGAATTTACCATTGTGAAGTTTATGCCTTTAACCTAATGTTAGTTCAAAAATGATTGAAAATATTCATGGAATTTCTATTTAATTTTTTAAAACATTTTGATTAAGATATATATAGTCAATTTTTATAAATGGGTATACTATATATATATCTAGTTCAACTGTGTAAAAATAAATGGGATTATTTTTATTATTCTCTTGAAAGTATATATACATATATAATATTATAGGTATTTTTGTATATATACACCATAAAATACCTTGAAAATATGAGGTATATATACACATCAATGTATATAATAATATATAAAAACACACATATATAAAACTATATATGTAAGAATATATAAATATGACTAGCAATAACATTTATAATAACTATAAATCAATTTAGGGTTGTTTTGTTATGAGATCAACTAGTTATTTTTATAGAATGTATTAAATTAAATAAATGAATGTGTGAGTAAATTTATGTGATTATACATAAATATAGTGACTATATTTGTTGGGTTTAAAATTTTGGTTTATATTTAAAATAATTGGTTCAACTATGTCAAACTATGAAACAAGTTTGAAATATAATATTAGAATTGACTTAGTTGATATGTAGACAAAGTAGGGTTTGTATAAAATAACATTGATAGTTTTATATTGTGTAATTATTATATATTGGTATAAATTTGAATGTGTTGAATGATTGTTAGTTGGGAATTTATATTTGCTTTAATTTGGCTCTATCGAATGTCAATATGTTTGGGTTACATAGATAAAATTTTGACTATGTTGAATGTTTGTTTTATTGGTATTTTTCATTGGATTGGTAAACAAATTTATCCTTGAGGTTAAACATAAAAGTCTTGAATCTTAGACAAGTTATAGATTGAGCATGAGTCGAGTAGATGAAATTATAAATCTATCATGTCATTCAAATTAAAAATAGTAAAGACTTGATTGGATTGCATTTGGTTTGAAAAACTTGTATAAATGATAGTTTGTGCATTATGTTTAGCATTAATCCTAAATCATGAATTGATTGGTCATCATATTATAGTTTGAAATAATACATGTTTTATGTGTTTTGTTAGATATAAAGAATGAATGTGGTAAATCTTATGTACACTTGGAGTTTATAAGGAATGAGTTATCAAATCATATATTGTATGTTTTATAAATAATAAATGTGTGGAATGAATACGTGTTTAGGAAATTATTATATAAACCTAAAACAATACTCCATACTAAGATGTTTAATCATTGTGTATAGTGTGAGTAGTTTTTAACAAAATAAATATTTAGGGATATCTAATATAAATGTTGGATGTTTAGTTGAAATTATAAGTTTATGAAATTTAATTTATAAATGGTAGATATTTTATAATTGATAAAATATTGGACTATTATTATATTTGGGAAATATGAATAAGATTTAAACTAGCTTTAAACAAATAAAATTTGAGGGAATAACTTTTATAGTCACATAGTGATATTATGTAACTAGTAGTCTAAATATGATTCTCCCTTGGATGGCAAGATTCTATTGAGGAATGTATTTTGATTATATTAATTATTCAATAATAAATTAGAAAATCATATATTCATTCCATTTCATTTGATGGAACAAATGAATGAAAATGATATTTATGTGCTTAGCATATCTTATCTGCTAATAGGAAATATTCTATTATAATCGATTGTATTTTTATACTATTATAAATTAACGAAATCTCAGATTCATGACACTAAATAAATCATAGATGGATTTTGATTTATCAATTAGTGACATTAATACAAGATGAGATTCAATTTGATCAAGTAGTGTGTATGAATTAAACTGATCCTTCAGATCATTTATTAAAGAAAACTTTGGCTAAAGGAATGTTTTGTTTAAACATTGTCATTTTATATGTTGTTATAGTTTTCATATTTGTTTGATATCATGTTAGAATAGATTTATTTATAATACACATTATATATATATATATATATACATATATATATACATATATATATATACACACACACACACACACATATATATATACACACATATATATATACATATATACATACATACATATATATATATATATATACATACATATACATATACATATACATATACATATACATATACACACACACACACACACACATATATATATATATTCAACACATGGGTTTTAATTTGTTACCCTAGATTTTCACACCATCATTATCTACCCATTCTTTAAGGGAGAGACATCCCCTTGCTTAGGAGATAGTGTGGGGGATCTATGGTCCATGGTTGGTCTAGAAAAGCACTCGAATGATGCCCTTCTTCCCAACTAGAGTATTATATTTGAGACTACACTTTAGATTATAGATTGATGCTTGAGTTGTGGAGACTCTACTTCATGAAGCTTTGTATCATGTTTTATCTATTGATATATTATTATGTATTGATAAAAATTGTAACATTTATACATTATACTTATACAACAATGGATATAATGTTGTATTATTAATGGATGAATTTGTACTATTTTATTTATGATGAGATGGAGTATTTATAATTGTTTCACTATTATTCATGATTTCTATATCTATTCATTGTGATCCTTAGCTAAGTGGATTAGCTATAACTTTTATAGTGAATTATATTAATATAGTTAGTTAAATATAACAAGTTAAGTTTCTTGTGGTAAAATATGTATGTTGAATATGTGAATTTAAATTTAAAAAATATATTAAAATATTCTAATAAAACTCATTGGGGTTATTACATATTCAT